>JBBPJZ010000158.1:0-32416 GCA_038089015.1 Chalciporus aff. trinitensis
TATTCGCTGACCAAACTACCAGCGATGGGCAATACAAGCTTTGGTCTGGATCCATTAGCCCTTGGAGTGGATGAAGCGCCGGGGAGGATGGGGCGCAATGGGGTCGGGGAGGAAGTGAGCGGAACTGATGCGGGCGATGGTGGGCGGAGGGAAGATTGATTTGGAGAGGCTTTGTGAATCCGAAGAGGAGGTGTTTCTGGGATGAGCGGGGACTGTGAGCGGGGTGGATTCCTTGGACCGATCGGACGAGTGTGCGTTTGGTGCATCGTCGTCGTCGTCGTCGTCGACTTCAACTCACGCGAAGATCGAATCAACGCGTCGGTTTACATGCGCATCTTTCTCACTATTCCACTACTAGGTAGTTCTCGTCTACTTGTCATATGGCAGTGTAGCCAAGTGGTTACGGCGTCACGTTTAGGTTCATCCTTCAATCCGTGATGGGTTTCCCGCGCGAGTTCGAATCTCGTCACTGTCAGTTCTTTTTGTTCTTTTGTCCGTGTGATCGGGTCTCTATGTGGATCGTCCACTCTAGTACCACAACGCTTTTGCTTGTCCACACCATCCACACGGCCTGTGCACCAAATATAAGTTCGTTCCACCGACCACCTCTTCCTGACAGTGATACCACCGTGCACGATGCCTACATCTATTGCATCGAGTTCTGCCAGCGACCTGAGCTCTCTCTCACGCACGAGCACACCTCCATCCCCCACGAAGCTGAGACGTCGTCCAGTCCCGTTACGTCTGGACAGCGTTGGCGTCGACCCTGCTGTCTTAGTTGGCAAGGTCCTCACCAGAATCACTCGCTCGTCGAAACACCCAAGCATGCAGCTCCACTTCGCAGACGATACCACATACCAGATCCTTGTCGATGGTTACGACCCAATACATCGGTGAGTCGCTTAGATTTGATGCGCCCATCTGTCTATAGTGAATCCGAAATAGCGGTCTGCCCAAAGAACTCGAAATGGATCCCACTCTAGGGTCGCTCCTAGACGCTGCGGACGGTCAACTCGACGTTGACCTCATGATCCAAGACTGCACGCTCATCACCTTGACCGACAAAGCGTTCGAGTCAAAGGACAGAGAGCAGCGCTGGGATCAAAATCACATTGGCGTTGCTTTCAAATTCGGTCAAGGCCAATCATGGCATTGCGTATGGGCCACCCTAACGGATCATGAAAATGGACAATGCGTATTCCGCACCTATGACGACGTGTACATCGACCAACTACAACGCTCCCCTCGCAAACGCCGCTCTCGTGCCCCATCTTCTCCAATGAAAACGCGGTGAAATATCATTGTTTCTGTGACATTTGAGGCGTACATGTATCTGGACTTGCTCTGAACTCACCCGAAATGTACCACTACAGACACATCTGACATCTGTTCTTTGCTTTGTACTGTGTTGTCAAGTTCTTCGTCGCATTGTTTTTGATTAGCACGCAATCTCATCACCTACTGTTGCAAATATCACATGCTACACCTTACTTCACTTCACTGTATCACACCTAAATGGATTTGTCAAAGTTTCGGATTGATTTCCGCGAGTCAAGTTGGATTGTAAGATATACCGGAACATGTGATGAGACCGAATAGGAGTACAGGTGATCATCGATCCAACATAGTTCAACACTCGCGCGGTTAGATCCACACAAATGCAAGATCTCATGACACAAGGGGATAACCACCGTGGCAGTCATCGCATCGACATGATGACTTTGTCGAGCTGATTCGACGAGCGATGTCCGCGTACCCCGGTCGAGACGGAGATGCAAGCCCAAGCGAGATGAGTGGAAGTCCACCTTGACCCACCAAATCCAGTTTCCAATACATGAAATGAATGGACCTGGGCCTGGAGAGACTCCCATCAAGTGATCCCGACGCAAAAAGCAGTAGATTATTCTCCTTTGGATATCTTACCAATCTTACAAGGCACCCGCTGGAATCTATCGCCACAGGGCTGTACAGGAAGCTCTGCATCCGATTGGCGTTGGAGCGACGGTCACAAATGAATACTTTGAGGCTGTGGTGTCCGAGAGCGTGCCACAAAGCGGGTGAAGCATTAGCAGAGCGCCTGAAGGTTATGAAATGGATTAGTAGCCTAGACGAGCGGATTGGTCCATTCATTTGTCCTGGATAAAGGCGGAACGTTGATTTCGCCGTGATTGGGAGATCCTACCAAAGCAAATCTGTGAGAGGTGCGCCGGAGCATGATATCAACCAGGAACAAGAAACAAATCGGTGTCGGGTTACCAATTGGAGAAGGGGTCCTGTCTTCCGGCAAGTCGTTAAGAGTCCTGACTGTCACATGTGGGGCAGTGGGCGAAACTATACGAAAGGTGTCGCACAGACCCACTGAATCGGGAGAAATACTCCATGACACAGAGATAAGGTACTCATGATTATGACAGAATGTCAGCACCTCTCCTATGCTGTCATAGGAGGCTAGGGCTTACCCCCGATATTCGAAGTATGTCACTCCAATGACTGCGGGCGCTAGCTAAATGCATCCTATGCAATCATTCAAGCCAGCCCAAGAGCTCCGAACAACACTAGAATGGATGCTAGCTTTGAGCAGTACCCCATGACGACGAGATAAATATGGCCGAGCCCAACGCTGAACAAGGTTTCGGACAGCTGGTTATCATAGAGTTGAACGAAAATGGTTTGTATGGCGGACTTACGTGGGTGATTCCTTCAAAATGGGGCCTGTGAAAGGATTTTTGGTGCTGTCAGACCCTGATGAATGCAAGCAGGAGATGTGACACCCGAGAGCCCCACCTGACAGTTGGACCCTGTTATTGCGTGAACAATAGCACACCTGATGGGAAGATTAGATTCATGACCACAAAGTTATCGTACATCTTCCCAAGCAAGGTTGTTCGGTTTGCGATGTTATAATTAATGGATGTCATGGTTGCTCAGCCTGAGGTTTTCAATTCCCCCTTTCTTGGAAGTTGGAGACATACCCATTAGAAAACTTTCCCACGATTACTGATCACCCTTGCGGCCACTGGCACATTGTGTACTGGACTCACCATCCTGTACGTAGCACTAGCCAGAGTGTGCATTTGTGGCCCATGTCGAACTCACAGTCTGCTGTTGCATCTGGGCGCGTGTCGTTCGCGTCCTTGACCCATCAAAACATAGGAACAATTCGCAAACTCAACTCCGTTCTATTTCCTGTCAAATATAGCGACAAGTACTATCAGGACATCCTGCGACCCGAGGTTGAAGCCTTTTGCCAGCTCGGTTCGTGCATTCAATTCAATCATCCGTCAGATCATCATTTCCTCACCTTGCTTGGCACTCCAGTTTACTACAATGATGTCCCAGTTGGCAATATTTGTTGCAGACTCGAGAACAAAGAGCTGTATCTGACAACTCTGGGCATCCTCGCCGTAAGTCATTTAAGACTTTCATCTATCACATGAGCTGATACATGCCCATCAAAGCCTTACCGATCACGGAAGCTTGGCTCCCAAGCCCTTCAGCGCATCATCGAAGCTGCATCTTCCCAGTCCAAACCGATCAAGCGCATATTCCTTCATGTACAGGTCTCTAATACCGATGCGAAGAGGTTCTATGAACGCCACGGCTTTAAAGAGGCGGGCGTTCACGAAGGCTACTACAAAAAGATTACCCCTCGAGACGCGTGGATCTTAGAGAAAGTCATAGCACACACTGAACAACGCTAGTTGTATACTCTCAATGGAACTATATTACACGACCAAACACAAAGTATCTGCCCTCCGTATGTAGCAGATCTCGACTCCTCAACGATATGTATGCTCATAAGTTACAGAGTGCATATGCAATGGGAAACATAGTACACATCCTGTCCATCGCCGAGCGTCCTCGGCGACCAGGACCTAAATTAATATATGTTACTAACGAATAATCTGTATCAGGTGGTCGGTCATCAGTCACACAGATGACATATCGCTAAGAGAGCTGACCTGCACATTAAGCCGCTTACGATAGTTCGTCGTCACGATACCTCTTCATGCCCGCAGTGCTTAACCAGCTACAAGCTTGACCATGAGCACTGTATCCACGTGAGTATGACAATCGTACCTGGTGCCTCTTCAGTGCGTCCTTGCGGGTGAAAGTCTTGCCACATCCCCCATTGCACAAAAATGGTTTCTCCCCTGAATGCGTCTCTCTGTGACGTTTCAAATCGTGCTGTCTGTTGAAGGACAATGCACATAGGTCACATGAGAATGGACGTGAGGGCGATGCTGGATATTGTGGCTGCGGATATTGCGAGTCACCGCGCCCGTAATACGGGGATGTCTGGTGGGGAATATGTTGCTGGGGGAGTTGGTGCGATGGATATTGTTGTGATGGAACGGTGTAGTGAGGTACCCCATTTGGGACCTGAGCAGCCTGGCCACTAGGTGCATAATGTGGTCGTGGACTGGGGTATGTAGACTGTGACGAAGGCATGTATTGCCCGTGGCTTGTGGCTGATGGCGAATAGCTGGAGGTATAGTCGTTCGCCCCATATTGAACTGATGGATGCACTGACGCCATATTATGTACGGTGCCCCCCATTGTCGGGTAGGCGGAGGGCGAAGCTTGGTATGCACCAGATGGCGGCGAGTAGCGAGGGGATTCAGCGCTTGATGCCCACTGACTACTGGAGTTAGGGAAGGCGTATCCGCGTCGGTCAGCCATGGCAATCTGAGGGGCTAAGTGGGGCAGCTGAGGTGTCATAGGCCACTCGAGGCTTTGGGTTCAAATGCGTTTTCGGAGCCGCTGAATCTTCATATAATCACTGCATTCAACAAGAAATTTGCCGGCGCCGCAACAGGGCGAGCACGGCACAAGGAGACATAACTGGTCGTAACTGTTGTAAGAGATCTGGTCTGAGGTTTCCCCGATCGGACTGGCTAAATGTGCCTGATAGCGGACCTCATCTTGGGCGTTTAGAGATGAATCAGACGACCCTGACAGTGTTTCCTTCATCCGGTTCGTCTAACCAAAGTAAGGTAGAGTAAGGGTGTTACTTACTTGGATTTGTCTCTTTTACATGTTGCTTTCATCGACTCGCCATCAATCGGAATCAATCCATGTATGGTGTCCCAGGCGTTCTTGGAAACTAAATCAGCATCGTGGCGATGCTCGTCTACCAACCAGAGTGAGCCCTCCTGACCTTATTTAACAGTTTGACAACTGCGACCGATTTCCCAACAGCTTCATCTCGCTCCTTATGTCTAGCAAATTTGGACTGAGTGAGTGATGATGCTGCCAACCCACTATGGTTGTTTTGCATCGCCTCTCCGCCCTGATCGAACCTATGCGTTTTCCCATCCGGACCGCGCCAAGCCGTCTGACCTAGCACTTGATGCCGATTTGGTCCAGAGCCCTCCTCTAGCCATGGCGGATATTGCTGACTGGCACGGGATAGTCACGCTATGGGCGTCCTTCTCCGTGGCCGTGCCTTCGTTATTCGCGCCTTTCGTTTGCCGATTTGCGTGATTTGAGATTTGAGGCGGCACCGCGGCAGGCATTGATAGGGTTACGGAAAACATTGCCCGTGCGTCGTGACGCAGACCTCGTGGCGAATACTCCAGAAAGTTGTACCATCCAGGTCCATCCTCCTAGATTTCGAGAGTTTCGGCCGAGAACAAGATACTTTGGGCGTCGTTTTTTACTTAAGGGTGGAGGCACATCGAGTTCATGGTGAGTCATCAGATATTCTTGCATGTTCCAGAAATATATCGTTATTAATTGTGTATCCCTGAGGTTGTAATAAGATGTTCCATGCCCGGGTTGCTCGGGAGGTCGAAGAACGAGTGTGTATGTATACTGTACGTAGGAGAATGTCTTGCCTGAGTGGAGGGCTACTGCCCGAAAAAGGATGGGTTAGGACTTCGGCTGATCGACACAATGACGTATGGCTGATGGCCGCTGGATGCAACCGAGACCCGCCTTAACTGCTCTGTCTTTACCTCCATGTCCAAACGGGTTTCATCCGCGTCGTCAACCTCTAGTAGGAAAAAGACCAAACTTGCACCCAACCAAGCCCGCATCGACTCTTATTTCCGCGCGGGCACCTCCACCAATGGTAAAGAAACTCCACCAGCTGAACAGTCTAGGCAACTTGGCAGGGGTCGGTCAGCTTCGAGTCTCGTTTCTGAATATGTTTGTACCCTGGTTGATTCTGAGAAGAAATCTGATGGATCCCGCCCTGAATTATGGCAGAATAGTCATGGGACACAGGGAAACCCGATCCATATCGATTCAAACGACGACTCGGACATCGAAGTCGGGAAGGAAGCGTCGACGTTGGAGTCGAAATTACCGGCACAGTCAACGTCATCTCGTGAGCCGCCTGTACCTCGTGTTCCCCGCCAGGAGTTTGCGGCCCCTGGCACTACCTCGCCTCAATTAGCGACACCCTCATATGGTATCAAATTGCCGAAGTCTGACGCTTTCGTTCTGAGTTCAGGCGAGGAAGATCGAGCCGTTCGCTATGGCCCCGTTGTGGTTGATCCCTTTGTATATCCTGTCGAAGTTTGCCCTTGGCCAAGAGGCTCTCCTGCACCATTCTCTTTCCTCGCACACACATTGGTCTCGCTATCGGAAACACGCTCTCGCATTGCCATCATCAATGCCCTCACCAATACTCTGAGGTGTCTCATTCTATACCATCCCAGTTCCCTCATATCCGCGCTCTACCTTCTATCCAATACTCTCTCCCCTCCTTACTCCCCTCTCGAACTTGGAATTGGCGCCTCAGTCATCTCAAAAGCGATCCAGCATGTGTCGGGTCTGACACCTGCGGCTCTTCGGAAATTGTGCAATGCCTCAGGTGATCCAGGAGATGTTGCCTTCGAGGCCAAGTCTAACATTCGTACCCTTGTCGCCCACCCCCCTTTGCTTATCGGAGCTGTGTATAAATCAATGTTGAAAATTGCCGGAATCAAAGGTCAAGGCGCCGCGAGACAAAAACAGTCCGTTGTTGAGCAACTATTGGTTGCCGCCAAAGGGGAGGAGACGAGATACTTGATACGCATGCTGTCAATGAACCTTCGTGTCGGTGCTGTCCGGACGTCCATCTTGACGGCGCTGGCGAGGGCTCTTGTCCTGTCCCCGCCACCAGAGCTGAGGATACTTATTCCTCCTGATTCCCAATACCATGCGGCGCCGCAGTTTAGCACAGGTGTCGAATCAGAACCTTCGGCTGGGGCGAAGAAAGCTGTCGATGCTCAACGCAGCGAGCTTCTATTGAAGTTTGCGAATGCAGAGGGGCTTCTGAAACAAGTGTATGTTCAACATCCCAACTATGACGACATTATCACAGGGGTTCTTGCTGGGGGCCTACACGGGCTTTCCGAACGGGTTCCGCTGAGTGTTGGTGAGTACGCCAGAGTTCCTGAAACTAGCCCATATAGTAACTTGGGTTCAGGCATCCCTCTTCATCCCACGCTGGGCTCGCCAGCGCGATCACTTGGCGAGATCTACGATCGATTGGATGGCATGCCTTTCACAGCAGAGTTCAAGTATGATGGACAACGTGCACAGATCCATGCCTCAGGGGTAGATGGCTGTCTATCTGTTCATATTTTCTCTCGGCATCTAGAAAACATGACCCAGAAAGTAAGTTTTATCTGATACGAGACATTCAGGTTGACCAATTGCTGTTTGGTTCCCAGTACCCTGATGTGGTTTCACTGGTCAGATGCATGTTTACAAAAGCACCTGAACTACGATCTTTTATTATCGATTCTGAGATTGTTGCCATAGATCCAACCCACGGTGAATTAAGATCCTTCCAGGAGCTATCCAATCGAGCAAAGAAGGATGTTGAAATTAGAGATATCAAAGTTCCAGTGTGTGTGTTTGCGTTTGACTTGATGTATCTTGATGGCGAGGTGGGATTTCTGCCGCCGTGCTGCATGCTCCGGATCGATTATCATGACTTTCTTGTAGATTCTTTTGGAACGCCCATTCCGTGAAAGACGGGCGCTCCTGAGAGCCCAGTTTCCGGCCCTGACCCCTGAGGAACCAGGGGCAGCTCGACTCGACCACGTCAACAGCTGCGAAAGTGACAAGGGGAGAGAATGCATAGATGAATTTTGGCAGAAAGCCGTGGAGAGCCGTTGTGAGGGCCTCATGATCAAGGCCAGTACTTGAACAAAAATCTCGGCCGAATAACTCCCTCATAAATCGTCTTTCTTGGCAGATCCTGGATCATGGGGAATGTCAAGAGGTTGACACTACGCATGACAGGGCCAAGACCCGAAAGAAGCCCCTGCCAGCGACATACGAGCCCGGTATGTACATTATTGATGTGTTGGACATTTAGCCCTTAAACGTCCAAATTGTCTGATTGCATGCCAACGACTTAGATAAGCGGACATCCGCATGGCTGAAGCTCAAGAAGGATTACGTGGAGGGTCTTGGAGACTCCCTCGATCTAGTTCCGGTCGGAGCATGGCATGGCAATGGACGCAAATCTAAATGGTGGAGCCCTATATTACTTGCGATTTGGGATCCCTCAAAGGAACAACTGGTGGCGGTTTGCAAATGCATGTCTGGTAAGCTTTCGCGTATTGTTGGGTTCTAGCTGGGTTTCGGAATGATGAATATCACACAGGCTTTTCGGATGCATTTTACAAGGTATCGTTCCATTGGATCTATCTAGTAAATGCGAGCTTACTCCGCGAGCAGGAAATCACCTCGAGGTATACGGAGGGTTCAGAACAATGCTCATCTCAACCACGTTGGGACTGTGATACCGGGGGTGAGGCTATTCTTGGTCGGCGTTGTCGTCGACCGTTTGACTCATTTGACCCTGACCGATTGAATCAAGGCTTCCAACCGGATGTTTACTTCAGACCCCACGAAGTCTGGGAAATTCGTGGCGCGGAGTAAGCCTGTAAGACAGATTGCATTTTTAGCTGCTAACTATGGTGGTTTGTGGATCCAGTGTTACGCTCAGCCCTGTCTCATTGGCCGCGCTGGGTGAAGTTTCCTCCACGAGAGGTCTGAGTTTACGGTTTCCACGTTTCATCCGTGTTAGGGAGGACAAACACCCACAACACGCTAGTACCTCCCAATTTCTCGCTCAGATGTATCGAAATCAACAGAGTCCAGGTAAGGGCCTCACAGGCGCCGATGATGGGGATCTCGTAGATGTCGAGCTGGAGGCAGAGGAGCACAGCGAAGACGAATCAGATAGTTAGATTAGATCCCGCATTTATTCGCAGCTGGACCAGGCGGTGGCAGGCACCTATGCTGTGCACTATCTATCATTGGCGTAACTTATCAATGTATGTTTAGCTCTCACGCAATGGTTTTGATTGGACAAGTGAAGCGAAGTGATACACCTTCCCCTAAACACCTACAATCTGATAACACCAATAGGTTTGTGTAACGAAGCCTACGTCGCAGAATGCCAAAAACTGGTGATGATCGTGAGAGCCGCATGGTAGGTGCTGTCACTGGGAAATGCAGTGTCAATGACATGTTTCAAACCCCCATTTGTTATTGCCTCCTTCCATTCGCTGTCTTCCTGATCGGGGGGCAGTAGTCCCTGAAGGTGGGCGTACGACTGGAAAAGGGAGTACTTGATTGTAAGGACGGGAGGTGCCGAGGCCGATTTCTGGGGTTTCGGCGTGTTGGAGAGCAATTGAAAGACCTCAGAACCTGTTATCGACGTAGACTTCGGTGCAGCGACACTGGATTCCGCAGGGGTTTCTGGGATGGATGGGTTAGCTCCAGCGTCGCGCCGCGATGCACGTCTTGGAAGAGGTTTCGGCCTTGGCTTGGCGCCTGCAGTTGTAGAAGGGGCTGTGGACAGGAACTTCTGGCATACCGTGATTTTGAAGGTGACAGAAGGGATCGTTTTCGGGAGACTTTCCATTAGGTACTCCGCTGCCTGAGAAGTGGAGGAGTATAAACGTGTCATTAAGGTTGCTGCAAACAGGGAAGCGTCGAAAGACCCTGTTTGACTTAGGTTGATGAGCTGCAAGAGCTCTGAGTTTGTGTACTAATGGCATCCGAGATACTGCAGAGACATACGAGTGTCAATAAACGAGTGGACATATGCCGCCGTTGGCTATCATGCTGGTCCACACAATAGAAGATAATGTCCAGACAAGCATCTGCCTCCCATCTTGGTCCAACACCTCCCCTAGGAGGCGGAATCTGAGAGAAAAGGAGGGGAGAGAATTTTACTGGGCCGGTCAATTATGAATTGGTTGAAGGGTGAAGTCTTACCTCTTGATTTCTGAGCATGGAGCAACTCGTCCTTCTCGAACAGAGAGAGAATCCAATCAAGGATCGGCCATGCATGTTCAGCGATCACCTCGGGCTCCGTAACACGACCTGGGTCAAGCTCGACGTCGTCGATGTCATAGATATTTCTTCCACGCTTCCTCTTGCCATCCTGATTGAGGAGCTTTTTCCGTTGTATGAACCCACCTTTCAGGATTGCCCAGCAGTTCTTACTGTCCTTGATACACAGCGACTCCTGAGCGATGACCGAGTCTTCGTCGCAACCTACAGCTGTTCCCTTTTGGAGCAAATCACTGGCAGCGCTATCCTCCAAAGGATACCCAGGCAGTGCTCGAAGTAAAGACCCCGCTGAATTCGTGGAAAGAAATGAAAAAAGGAGACGGTGCGCAGCTTGCGATGCAGTCACTGAAGGAGATAACGATGAAGCCCTTGGCAGGGACTGCTTCTGTTTCGAGGGAGATCCCTTGACAGGGGAAGGAGGGAGACGTTCATCTTGACCGATTTGATCATCGGTAGCTGGGGGTGGTGGGAAGAGAGCTATGTAAAGGAGTTGGCGTATATGGTCACTATACGATATTGATATCAACTGATATGCTGAGGAATACGGAATGAGACTCACGCTGGGGGTATAAATGATTCTGAGCGCAGCTGGTCGAGAAGGGCTATGCCGGCTTCGTATTGACCCTCTTCGAAACAGGTGTCGACAAGTCCGCGCTGGTTCTGGGTCATTTCTCGCTCAACAGTTGAGGTAGCCATCTCTGTAGTAAGTACTGTTCCTCCGTGCAGTGGGTCTCGAGAAGGATGGCAACTGGAAGGAGGAAAGACGCGTCACGCTATGAAACGCGATGCACGTGACGTGTGGCTCTGTCACATTGTCGTGGCTGTGCTCCTACTCATAGTGATTGAGGATCATCAAAACGACCTATGGACGTACGTTACTGTAGGTTTGACATTTTGATTTGACATAAAATGGTGCGAATGAGCGACTACGTCGGATATCATCATGAGATTCATGTCATGATGACTATTCACCACGCGGTAACAGCTATACTACTCTCGGGTAGTCCTAGTGGCAGGAGGGAATAAGCTTGGCTGCATCAGCCATCAGGAAGACCCACGAAATTGACGGATTTCCTGATATGTTCCCCACTAGTCCCCACCCTGCTTCCATCAAGCGAATCGCGTGCCATGTTTCGGCCTTACGATATTCATGCGGAAGCGCAGTGTACCCTACCTTGACGGTGCCTTCACTCTAAGGGGGTGGTTAGAGTATCGAGCCCATGGGCAATGCCACTGCATGCTTAACTTATACATTAGAATTCGGAACTGAATAGCACTGGCGGGGAATATGTATGAGCCAAGTGTGAAGAGGGATGATATCTCACTTCGGCTATGATCGGTCATGGAGTTGGGTGAAACATGTTCCTCGATGATGATCACCTCGAGGGTGTGCGGACTGCCTCGTTGTCGCAGTTGATGGTCACTGTCTCACTGGTGGGGGGGGGTACATTGCTAACAATATATTCCAACCGACAACTAAGTATACCTCGCCATGCGTCGCCATGGGCAATGTAGCCGCCCGCTGACAAATCCTACGGGACCAGTCGTAAGCCCTCCAGCGAATCGCAGCCTTCAAACCCACCAGTCTTCGTCGCCACCGGAACAGCTGGTACCAGTGCTCTCACAACGACTTTGTGCCAGGTATGGTCATTCAGCAACAATACCTACCAGCTCCGAAACTGCGTATTGATGAACGGTCGGTTCAGAGTGACTCGGCAGTTGAATGTTTCGCATAACACGTTCAGTTCATCATTCGCTCGGGCAATTTCACCGCACCATGGCCACAAGTGGATCCGGATCTCATGGTCCAGTTCAAACAGCCATGCACGACAAGGTGAGGAAGTCTTTCTGATCAACGGACCAAGAACGGCGTCCAAGTTGTGTCATAGCTAACAGCGCTGCTTCAACCTTCACGACTCACCATTACAAACGAATCCCACCTCCACCGCCATCATGCTGCCATGAGGGCTCAAGGTGGAGCTAATGGAGAAACGCGTCAGTCTCTCCTTCAATATGTTCTGTGAATCATCCGCTCATAGGCGTGTGTAGATTTTGCAGTGCAAATAATTTCAGATGCTTTCAAGGGAAAGGTTGGATACAGCTTTTCTCCATTAAACTAGATTTCATTGACCCTCCGCAGACTACGTTGCAACGACATCGAATGATCTACTCTGCATTGTCAGAGGAACTCGCACAAGGGCTCCATGCACTGACGTTGAAAACTGCCACCTCGGAGGAAGCACAGCGGTTGACTGCTGAGTGATGTTGTGAAATATGCTCCCCCTTGGGCATGCCAGCAGATGCCAGCCTGTCAATCATGAGAGCCGTCATTTAATTAATACACCGTCAACCCAGAAATGTCCTCGCGGCCATGACGCTTGCCACGGATGACGAAACGACGATAGTCGAACGCTTGTCGAGTAGCTAACTTGTTACACAATACGAGTCCTTATTGGCGATGTCACGGTCAATCCACAGCCATATGCATGAGAAATATCCGGGTCACGATGCGGTAGCTGCAAAGTTGGGCTGGTTCGGAACATTACTGCCTCCAATATAATTGCTTCCGTCTGATCCGTTCGGGCAGTTTACCCCGACAACGTATGCATGTTTTGCTTGCCTTGTGTGCTCCTCACCCACTTTGGTAGGAAAATTCCATTTCTCTGTGCGATAATGTCCTCCATTCATGTATATTCGACCAGGCGCGCTTTGCGAGTCCTCTCGATCGCCGGAATGTGAGGGATCAGCGTCGATTCCTGCACAGCAAGGAGACGGGCGACGATCAACAGCGGTTGCTGTTAGAACGGGCACATCTTGGCAACGGTGTCCATGAAATCTCCCACTTGTAATTGCCCGTAGTGCCATACTGTGGGCTAGGCACATCTTCATAACGACTTGCCCTCCAGAATTTAGCCGGCACGATTAGCATGCAATTCTGGCCGTCTCCCCATATATAAGCGGGTAGCCTGTTCCACCAGCTACACTCTTCCACAGACTTCCTTTCGTTCCATTTTATCTATCTCCATGTCTGACCGTAGTATGTATCGAGAGGAAGTCCGGCCGACGCTACCTTCCGTTCGTGATTTATTCCGAGGTAAGTCAGGGTTCGCTTTCCGTGCGGAGTGGCCAAATTGACGTTCCCCATAGATGAACTATCTCGTTCACCTCGACCTCCAGTGAATCCATCCCCACCCTGGATCGTCCCCAGCCCTCGTGCCAACGCGAGTCATTACCGGTCATATCCACGAACTGAAAGTCGCGAAGACGTTCAGCTCGATGGACCGGGAGTTCAGGTAGATCAAATCTACATGTCTGGCTATAAACGAGTAATGTCCTTTTCAGCGTTCATCATCATCATCGACCGGCTATGGTCCTCTTCCTCCTCAGCACCGCCATGATAGTCGTGCTCCCTCCCATCCCTCTCCCCCCGATAATTTATCATCGTCAATGAGTCAATATCATTCTTACCACCATTCTCAACACCACGCTCGTTCAACTTCCCAAGCGGATCAACATGCCGCATCTCACGATCACTCAACCCCATCAGGGTCCCATGCATCAGTTTCCTACAATCGTTCCTACACCAATGCGGGTATCCCGTCGCGAAGCTCATATTACGGTGCAACTGGGTCATATTCCGAAGGCTACCATAGCGATCAGCAGAGGGAATCAATAACTGGCCCGGTTGCATCGGAGATAGCCCGCCCACCACCGTCTTCTCTGCCTTCGACCTTGAAGTACGAATGTGATTATTGCGGCAAAGGATTCACTCGTCCTAGCAGTCTCAAGGTGCGTAAATTTCCGTCGCTCCAGGATTCATCTCATTTACTGGTTATGTGGTTTATAGATCCATTTGAACAGCCATACCGGAGAAAAACGTGAGAACCTCGATCCTCCTCTGTTCTCATCGAGTGACCTAACTTCCTTGTCCTTTAAGCATTCGTCTGCACTTTTGAAGGCTGTGGCCGCAGCTTCAGTGTTCTGAGTAACATGCGTAGGCACGCACGGGTACACACCGAGGCTCCCAATCGCCATCAAGAGAGCTCCAGTGACGAGCAGTAACGCGCCGGCGCTCTTCTGCATCCAATCATTTAACGATCACCTTTTACATTCACCATCACATTCTCAACGACTCCACCACAACTCGATTTCGTTGATCCTCATGTAACCCTCGTCACTCGCACACAATATTCCCTGGATTCATCTATAGAAACTGTATTTGATAGTCGTTATCCCTTCCGCTTCGGTTCGCTATTGGCGTTATTTATTGGAATTGTAGTAATCACGCGCATTATCTATTAGCATCCAGGTTCACCCCACAACCTGGCCATTATTTATTCGTACAAATTGTACCGTATATCTATCTTGTATCCCTTCCAGTTACATACATATATAGAGGATCTGGTATATCGATACATGACTCTCGAGTATCAATATCGTAATAAAAAACATGCACTCCGCATCTGAATCATTGTCCGAAAGGGGACTAATCCCCCTCAGCCTCGTCGCTTGGCGTTTGAGACTTGTATTTGGGTTGCTTGCAAGTAGAGCAGCTTTGACCCCAACCAACGGTCAAGCGTTCACCACGCAGCAACACAGCCGCATCTTCATTTCGTGCCTCACCTCAGGCAGTCGTCAGAGCTGGCCAAGAGCTGACGACTGGCTATAGGAGTGGACCAGTCACGTAAATTTACAAATTTACGGTATCCCGAAATCATGCCTGAAGCACGCAGTGGCGATGAGCACGCCCCTCAGCCAGAACTTTGAGTTCACTGAGGTTAGACCCTGTTGAGAGTAGACCCTGTTGACAGCTATGACGCAAAGACGTAAAGACCAAGGAATCACGAGTGGCCTTCGACGTCAGTCATATCATCAATTTGTGATCCAATAGATTGCGAACGATCGAGTCCAGACTTACGCGTGGTAGTGGCTACAGCATAATACATAAAGGAAATCGGCGGGCGAGAGAACGAAGAAAAAAACATACAACGACAACAGCCTTCGTAACACGCCCTCCAGCAACTATATTGTCCGCAGATCAAGGTGTCGTATCCTCAACGTTGCTGCGAGGAAGTTGGCTCGCATACGTACGCCACATAGCGCAAACGGCGTCATCAAACATGGGTGCGTCATGATCTCCACTTGATCGATTTGGGGTCCTTTGCACACGCTGCACGCAGCCTACAGCGAGATAGCACGGCCTGTACCCGATTCGCGGACACTGCGGAATCGCGAACGGCCTCTCTCCCGCTTTCCTTCGATCCCTGCATCCACCACGTCAAAGGCGTGATCGGCACGAACGTAGCTGATTGAGCGAGGGCTCTTGTGCGTAAAGCCCGCAAATGCAAGGGCTTTGCGGACATTGAGGATTTCTTCTCCGTGAAGCTCATCCCTCAAGAGGGGATCTTTGGTGGCATCAGCAGGCGCACCGTTGGCAGGAGCGAGGGGCTACAAGGAAGCAACGTGTTGATGAGGGTGCGTAAGACTGACAAATGAATTAATGCATGCCTCCGGGGGGATGTCCGAATCGAAATGTCTTGTGTCTTCGGGATTTGTCAATTCGGGGCGATAAGGAGCGGGATAGCGGTGAATATTTTCCCAGTCAATGCCTTTGAACCACGGGTGGGCCTGTTTATCCCAGCACTGTCAGTGGGTCAACGAAGCGGTGTGGAGACGACACGCCTTGATCATTTCGGCCCCATCACTGTTGCGAGAAGGGGATATAATGAAGCCGCTGCGGCGCGCCTGAACTGCGAGGGAATCAGGTCGGAAAACCGATGCTGACGCCTGGCTACCAAGGCGGTCTTCTGGCTCGCAGAGCAGTTGTTTCATCAGATTGATTCCCTCATGCGAAACATGAGGACGGGAAGGGAACTTCAACGTCTGTCGCCAGTTGAGAATTTTTTGACGGGTCACATGTCGCTGTAGAAACAACACGAGTCAGCAGTTTCCGATCCTGTGCTTACCGAAGCCAAAAATGTGGGACGTACGGAGTTGCTGACGAATGGAGGGTATCTATTGTCAAACATACGATTAGCGACCTGGACGGAGCCGCAAACAACTCGATGCTTACCCGTACAAACATTCGAACGTGATCACACCCAAACTCCACCAGTCACATGAAAAAGAGTAGCCATTGCCTCTGATTACCTCGGGTGACACTGACGATAGGGAATGGAGCAGTCATTAAAGGATAAAGGCAAAAAACCCTACTATACGAATTGGTTCCGCATCTTCGGGTCAGAATGGAAGACGTCAACATAAACGCGCAAGCATATACCAAGAAAAAGGATGCTTACACAGAATACGCTAGCTGTCAGGGTGAAGCGAACGTGAGGCCAGATGGCAGAGCGGAAATGGAACAGACTGGATAAGCAATCACACCTTCCGACGATTCTTTTCGCGCCAGGTAAAGATACCAGTTTCACCGTTACCGTCTCCCATGATCAGCTCGATATCTTTCTTGTCCATGCGTCTTGTCTTAGTTCCGTCCATCAACCCGTTTCCGTCGTCAAGGTCAATTCCATGCCTGCGTAAAAGTTGTTTCCGCTGTTGTTCGTAATCTATCCGGCCCGTGTCAATGGCACGCCTGTCAGGAAAACATTAAACGTGGTTACAGGATGTGTCATGTGCCCAGTGGAGATCGGTACTGTAGAGTGTGGCAGGTTAGTGCGAAAACTATGCAAGGGACCTAGGTCCCCGTCGAGTATCATCGGTACTGACGCGAGACCAAAATCACTAAGGCGGATGTGTCCCTCCGGATCAAACAAAAAGTTCTATCAGAAGGACCAAGATACCCATGTTATCAAATCAGGGGCCTTAATTTCCAAGAATTGAAGGCTCACATCAGGTTTAATATCACGATGAATAAAGCCATGTTTGTGACAGGACTCGATGGCGAGTACCATCTGGATATAATGCGCTCCATTTCGAACCGCATGTGAAAGGGGGACGACGAACCTCAGCGACATAAAATCGGGTAAATTCCTCTTCAAAAACATCTCTCTCGATCAGAAGATTGAGGAGATCTCCACCTCCCATGTACTCAAGTACCTAAATATATTTCAATGAAATCAAAATGAATCAGTCACTTGTTCCTCTTCTGGCAGCGTACGCAGCTCGGTGGTGATAGAACTACTGACCAGATACAGGTTGTCACGGTCCTGAAAGCTGTAGTGCAGCTTTACTATCCACTCCGCTGCACCTGGAGAGGAAACCAGAGATGCCGATTTGAGGATATCGCGCTCAGCGCGGACGTGACCTTCCTGCCCTTTGCGTAACATGTCCGCCTTGCGTAACTTTATTGAGAAACGGGGGTAAATACATTAGCAGATATGAAATAAAAACAGACATAAATACCTGTTTCATCGCGAACAGCTGACCGGTGTCCCGTTCTTTAACAAGTGAGACGACGCCGAAGGCACCTGTGTGGGGTTAAGATGAATGCAAATTCGATATCAAATTCATGGAGAGTACTAACCATGGCCGATAGTCTTCAGTTTGATAAAGGCAGTAGCATCTACTTTCTTGCGACCCTCGCGTAGATAATCAGTTTCATTCTGACGCCAGCGAGAGCGCAGCTCCTCTTTCTGTTGCTCGCTCAGGTTCATGGCGATCATGTCTTTCTCCATGGCGACCCTTCTCTGTTCTCGAGATGGAGGTTGCCGAAGAAGAGGAAAATAGAGATTCTCGAAGTAGATCCGGGCAGACACAGCTTTCTCCAAGGTAGCAAACGATGGGGTGATCGGCTTTCTTTGCGATTGAGCCAAAGATGGCAACAATACGCTGGATTCTACGGCCACCTCATCCTCGTGTTCGCCTACCTCGGGGTGTGCCATGAGACCGCCGCCCCAACACAATGTGGAGTTCCCAGGGCGTCTCGGGAGGCCGTCGACGATAGAAGAAACACGAACGTTCTCCTGTGCGGCTGTAGTGATGGTCGAGGATGTGAGAGTGCTCATTCCGTTTACCACCCGCAGTGGCGGCGATTGACCATCGGGAAAGCTAGTCGCCGAGGGCTTTAAGGCGTTCACAACCTCGTTGATAGCTTTTGCCCTATTGGTCTGTCTCACGCGGGATTTGATTGGCTTGGCCCACCGCGGATCTGAAGTTGGGACGCTCAAGAAGAGCAGAAGTCAGACTAGAAAGAAGCTAACCTCCCAGCTTTCCCAAACCATCCGGGCCCCATCGAGTGAGAAGTGCCTCAGCTTGCTCTGCATCAGAAGCATGTACTAAGTGCCTGAACGAGCATAATTTTTAACTATCATTGAAGCAGCGGTATTTGCTGAAGACCCACAAGAAACCTGTAGGCTTAGATACCATGTCCTTGCTGATTCTCCTGTTCTTCTTCAACGGAGAAGTGGGGCTGAGAACTGGACTCGTGGGTGTATTAGTCTTAGGGCCGATGGGCTCATACCTGGGGCCGGCTATCGCATTAGACTGGGTGGGTGCCGAGGGCTGATTAGATCCCCACTGGAACAGTCGAGAGGGAGATGGGGTTGATATCATTGCTAGAAGATCATAGAAACCCTTATGCAGAAACATTCCTGCGGGTAACATGGGGGTTGTGTCCTCGTCGACATCGTGTGATGGAGGGCCATAGGAAGGGTACGGATACGGTGAAAAGTGGGAACCAGCGAGTGGAAATAGGTCATTATTTAATGGATAACCGTCGTAGTAATTACTCTGAGGCACTGGAGGCAAGGGACGAGAAGGGCGTGTGGCCATGGCCGTCGGGGAGGAAGTGGGAGCTCGAGTTCCAGGTTGTGGTCACCCTGGCGTTGATGACGATACTAGGCCGAGGTCGCTATATCGGGATAGTCACACGGCGCCGTGGCATGGAATCATGGTTTGGATCACGAAAAAAAAAAACAATAAGTTGACAATAAGTCAACAAGTTGAATAAGGTCGCCTGACCCTAGACGGCCCTAGGCCTGTTCTCTTCGAATCCAGCGACGCCCACTGTAACGTCGACGTTCTCTCGTTGGTGATGACTTTACGGCGCACTGGATCTCTCATTTTGGCCAGGCAATCTGAGATCAACATCACATTTTTACATGTCGGGAAACAAGTATGATCTCGTTCCAATTCATATTTCTGAGCTAGGATTAGGCTTGGTTCATTGCTGCCTGACTCGTCACCTTATGGGGGGTGCCTACAAGTCTGAAGCGAGCAAGTCCTCGATCAATCACACCGGAGTCTGTAGGCTGTACTCTCCTTTCAGGTATCACAACTCGGCTGGGTGACTATTTTTTTTTTCTTCGAGTCGCCCATGCTGGAATTGTCCCTGATTGGATCCATTTGATCTCATTATGGATCATTCATCAGTACGGCAACCAGAAGCTCATAGAAAACTCTGTCCGGGCGACGTACGCTTCCATGACTGCGTTTTTCGGACCTAGCCATCGGTGGGAAGATCGTGAATCGTGACGGGGACAGTTTGGGTTCTGGTAATCGCTTTTTGCACTGACTGTTGTATGTCACTCAGGTCGCCACGAGGCCCATCTCTGGATCTGCCGCCGTTGCAGAAAGACAATGCAATTTCCGCGTGTGCTGCAATCAACACAGCATTCTATCCAC
Source organism: Chalciporus aff. trinitensis (assembly GCA_038089015.1). Classification (NCBI taxonomy): domain Eukaryota; kingdom Fungi; phylum Basidiomycota; class Agaricomycetes; order Boletales; family Boletaceae; genus Chalciporus; species Chalciporus aff. trinitensis. The sequence goes on from JBBPJZ010000158.1 coordinate 19,894, forward strand.
ACCCGCTTCCCTACAGTCCCGTTCCCGCTTTGGCCCGCTTTTGGATTCTTGAATGAAAATGACCAAAGCCGCGAAGATTGTCTCCTTACATACTTGGTTCGTCCCAAAACAATAATACCATCTTCCAGGATCTTGTTTGGGTCACTTGTGATCCATCAACATCATCCGAACGCCCACCGCCGACCCATTTATTGCACGGGGCTCGCTCCGCACTCCTCACACCTGATCGCACTCGTGCCCCCACCCTCACCCTTGCCCTGCTGTCTACCACACCTCGTGTCAATCAATTTCCCGGTCTTCATGTTCTCCTCGTTCATCCAACGGCCCTGATTTATTTGTCCGTGTCATAGCCTCCTCTGCCGCAAGCCTCTCTTCCTCCTCCTCGGTCAGCGCGTGCCTCTTCATACTTATAAACCCGAAATTTCTTCTTTCATTGAATCATAATATTCTTTCCTTCCTCTTTTGCCTATCTGCTTAACTTACTATGACGAGCCCGAGGGACGATCGTATGTACACAGCTGTTGGGAAAACGCGCAGAAGCCCTCCTGGAGGGGATTCGCAAAGTAGTGGTTTCTTTCAGACGGGACAGGGTGGGCGAACTGTGCTCCCTCCTCTTTCTTCAGCATTTCCAACCTCACGTTCTCCAGGTCTGTTTTTCTACATAGTGTTCATCCAATATGCTCAACTTCACGGCTCTCCGTGCAGGGTCCGGAGACTATTCTAGTGCATATCCGCAGCCACGCTCATCACCACCAAAAGCTGAGCACATCGCGTCGGGCTACAATCAGTGGCCCACTTCAACAGCTCGTGCGTTCTTCCCCACCCTATTTCATCGATTCAGATACTCAATCCCTTCAATGAAGCCACAACGGCTGCACCCCAACATTCTTCTACGTATTATGAGCCCTACGACTCAAGATACCAATCAGCACAGTACTCGGCATACTCATCGCGGGCTTCAACTGCAATGCCCGCAGATCCCCAAGGGTCTCGTAAGCTTCCTCCACTCAGCGTTCCTGCGGCTGCGGTTAGAGATGACCGTTGGCAAGGCGCTAGTTATGGTTCGGTGGGACCTATCTCCAACTACGCTGACATTCGCTCGCCCACTGCAACCTATCCTCCTGAATACGCACAATTCCAGCACCACACATCTTACTCATATCCACCTGTCCCTGACCCACGCAATCACACAGGCCAACACCCATCCATCCATCACTCTCACCAATTAACCATGGGAGGAGTTTATCCGCCTGAGCGTGGCGTCCCGGCACATGTCGAGGCCCACGGACCTTCTCCCTACGCTCGAGGCCAGGTGACGAACAGTGTACTCACACAAGAACCTACGTCGGTGCTGGTCGCCGAAGAACCCGTCATCAAGAAGAAGCGCAAGAGAGCCGACGCAGCCCAACTGAAGGTCTTGAACGAGACATACGCTCGCACAGCATTCCCATCGACTGAGGAACGTGCAGAGTTAGCGAGGAAGCTTGACATGTCCGCGCGAAGCGTTCAGATCTGGTAGGCTGCTGACATATGATCGTGGATAAGGCTCACCCCGTAACAGGTTCCAGAACAAGAGGCAATCTATGCGGCAGACAAGTCGCCAAGCGGCTAACACTGCGACAAGTGGTACACATCAACCTTTCACCATATCTTCTCAATCGGAAGACGTCACCCACTCCTCTTACGGCGGCAGCATGAGCCCCACTACCCTCCCAGCTCATCCTTACGTCCAGCGTTCTGATTCCCGCCCAGCAGTGGGATCTGATGCGCGGGCGCCAGCTCAATCCCGTCGTGAAGATGATTCCCGCAAGTGGTCGTCATCCGGTCGTTACTGATCTCGATCCTTCGACCTCGGGACATCTTGATTTCATCTCGTCTTAGATTTCTATATACAATTCATGTCACTCTTTCGAATCCCTGGAACTCAATATTCAGGACAACGATCATTCATACTCATTTTTCTAACTTACACGTGCTCCAATGAGCCCTTAATATTTTTCCTACATTAACTCATCATCCTCGCAATCTGTTTGTCTCATTCTTTTTGTACCCACTAGCCCCTCCAATGTGACCTTAGTGCTTTATGTACTTATGACGTCTCTGAATCGTTCTGCGTCAAGATGTGATGCAATAGGTACGATTGGTACGTATTCGTGGAGCCCATATCAGTTGGAACGAGTAACCGGAGCTCCACGATTCGTCAGGGTGCCCAAGTACGTGCGTGAGGGAGATGTACGTTTGAGGAGTCACCACGAAGAGGGACGCCCGCGTCTGGAAAAAGGTGCAAACTTAGATCTCGAAGACCTTTCTGATGCGGAGATAGATTAATATGATCGATAAGATACACGAGGTATCAGCGAAATCCAAACGAAGAACACCATGTCTCCGCCCAATCTTCCCTCTCTCTCTCTTTCTCTCTCGCTCGCCCTGACGGATAAGGGTGACCTGGATACCAGGGAGGAAAAAAAAAATATGGACAAAAATGACCACGGGCGTGGATGGGGAAATGCGCGCGTTCTGATGGGCTGCGGACCAGAGTGACCTGTCTGGAGTTTGCGTGGAGCTCAAAGCATCGACGTTATCACGTCTTCGCGCAAGTCCGATCCCGATGATGGACTCCTGTTGACATGGCTACCTGTGGGAGAGCCTTATCCTGATATTTCATCGAGGCCCGACGATGATCTAGCCCTTTGGTGAAGGTTTTGCGTTCATTTTACTTTTTTTTTCATACAAGTAAAAATATCAGCAGGCGCCCGATTAATTGTTGACTCGACAACAAATCCACTCACTCGGTCTCGAATTCTTGGGGTAATCGTGGCTGCCACTGATCAGTGACTTCTTGTGACTCATCTCGATGCAAACGTGCCCTGATGAGTGGCGAGGTGAAATGAATTGGTGGCGATCATGACATGACAGAAAAAATGCTCGTCAGCACTAGTGAGTGTCCTAGGCGGTGGAAGCTTGGGTTTACAGCGTCGGTGTCCTTGGAGACAAGGGGGTTCAAACTCGACGAATGAAGACGACTGCGGGTTACAACCGGGTATCCGTCTATCGCGGCTAGAGGGGCGCGCAATCCCCTGTCTTTGACTTTCTTGAGCAACTCAAAGAAGACACGGAGCGCACAGGAAGCCGAGGGTCAGGTTCTCATTTGACCTCCGGCAGGTGGCGGCACTGCAGGCCAGTGCCAACCAGTCCGGGGGAAAGCTTTTCCTTTGCTTGTCAACTCTTGACACCTACCATTGAGTTTTCACCGGGCATTTCATAGAATGTAAACGACTTACAAGCGGAGGCAAAATTTAGGTTTGAACAGAAAAAGGCAATCTTGGATCGTCGCCGATGCTTCCGCGGATAACCATCATCAAAGGACACCGGTCACCACCGGGTACTCACACCAATCATATTTCATCTAGGGGAGGAAAAAACATCTAAGGATCATCATCGCTATCAGTGTCCTCCGGCTTAGGTCCTCCGTGGGTAAGCCACGCTAACTTCCTCAGCCTCCTTCGCTCTTCTCGTGCTTTCATCTGGTTGCGAGTCGGCTTCTTCTTCTTCTTAACCGGGGCGGCGTTAGCCGTAGCACCACCCTCTTCTGCCCCGCTCGCAACGGGGGTTGCAGCATTTGACACAACTGGAGATGTTACTCGCGAGCGAACAGGTGTGTTGACTCCACTTCCTTTCGGTGATTTTGCGTCACCCAACGTGTCCTCAATCACGGCGGATTTCCCCTGGTGTGTCATTCGCCCAGCCTCAATCTGCCATATCTCTGGGCCTAAGTTACTGCAATGAGTATGGTATAGAAAGAAGGTACGTCCGAATATTACGCACATAGAGAAGTGACGAACTCGTGGTTGTGGGATATGATCACCTGTGTACAGGAGTATCACGTCAGTCAAGCCTCGATCGGGATTGGGAGTGGACAGTGGGAAAAACGCTTACAACCGCACCAGACCAGTTCTTGATTGCAACCGCAAGCCCTCCTAAGGCCTCGCGATCCAAGAAGTTACTGGGTTCGTCCAAGATACAAATCTGATCATATAGTCTTAGAAATACGTCTCCAGAGAGACTGATGGCTCTTACCTGAGGATTGTTCCACAGACAGGCGGCGATCACGAGCTTGATCTTTTGACCTTTACGTCGACCGAACAATCAGCCGAATTGTGTCATAGCTTGACAGTGCTTACCTCCCGAAAGTCCTGATATCTCGTTGTATTGAGCAATATCCCCATCAAGCCCAATGTCTTCTAGATGTTTCCTAACAAGGTCTGCGCGAGTTTCGCGTGCACCGGCGCCCTCTCGGGAAGACTCAAGATCATCGAATTGCTGCACGAGTTTTCCGAACCCTTTCTCTAGGAGTTGGTCTCGTGGAATCCACGTATTCCACTTATGATCTAATCCACGCCACTTAATTTCGTACTGGAACGACTTTTTGAGCTTTTGACGTCCCATTACGAGCTAAAAGACTCAATCAGTTGGTCATGCACCATATCAACATGAATTCAATCAAACCTCGAGCTTTCGCTTAGAGCCATCTCTGCCAACCCATTCCTTATCAAGAACAGCTTGTTCCTCGGACGTCAGAACACGAGTCACCTTTTCCAAGACTTCGCCTGAAAATAAGACGGCCAAGTCAACGTTACAACTGGTCAACCAGACAACCGAATTGTCACCACGTACGATCGTGGCCGTCCTGGAAACGCCATTGAATATAGCCAATAGGCGTTTTCTCTAAGTGGCGCTCTGGATATCATCCATATTATTACTTCATAGATTAATGGAAATCGGAAACACTGACCGATGTGGTGAGTTGCGTGCTGCGATACGTAACCTACACGTAGCGCTGGGTGCTTGTACACAGTGCCTTCCTGAGGTACTGTCTCTCCCTGTAATAGACAGGGGAGTGATTAATTGAGAGGAGCTAAGCGTCGACACAATTGCGTACAGTCAATAACTTGATCAAAGTTGACTTTCCAGCACCATTAGGTCCGATGATGCCGACTCGGCTGAAAGGGGAAAAGAAGTCCTTCGCGTCAGAACAGGAGAACAGCGGCGGAAATGAAACTATACCTTGAGAGCGATAAGGCGCAACTAACGTTATGGAGGCTTGGAGTAGACCGCCCAGGGTAAGTGAATGTACAGTTTGCCATCTTGAGGATCGCACGCGTGTTGCTTCTAACACCCATCAAGGATCCGGGAGGAGGGAACGCGAATGCGACGGAGGTAGCCTCAAGTGTGTAGTATGACCTGGCCTCGGGATGCTTTTCCACAAACGCCGAGAGGTTACCCGGATAGTAAACGAGCTAAGACAGCTACGTTAGGTCACCGGCGGTGAATCAAGGCGGGGAAGTGCACCTTCTTGGATTCATAATGAATGATGTCCGTCGTGACGTTATCAAGGAAACTAACAGTCTGGGCTCAGTTCCTGGCCAACGGGACACCACACATTCAACACTCACCCAGAGTCGTGACTGACGATGAGACATGTGACATTCTTCTTCGCAATCAGCCATTGTTCTAGCCATTGAACGGAAGCACGATCGAGCTATAGATCGAGGAAAATTAAGCGGGGGAGAATCCCAAGTTAGTACAGAAGAATGACATACATGGTTCGTGGGCTAGTTGCGGTGATACCCGTCAAAATTGGATGAAATTGTTAATTAGGAAGTAAATACGGACCTCGTCGAGAAGGAGCAAGTCGGCATTGTACAACATTGCACGTGCCAACTCCAGTTTCATCTTCCAACCCCCTGAAAGTCCGCCGACAATGTCGGCTTGTCTGGCATCATCGAAGCCAACCTCAAGAAGCTGGTCCCTGATCTTCGACCTTGGCACATCCTTCAGCGCGTCGTCTAAGCGTGGCGTCTGAATGAATTGAGCGATGGACATAGAGAACAACCTACCCGATGCAACGAAGTCCAAGACAGAGAGGGAGGTATCTTCTCCTTGCAGAGAGTGCTCTACCATAACACACCGCAGTTGATCCTGTGGTGGGAAGTTCTCCACTTTCCCGTCACGAAGTTGTCGCATAAGAGTCGACTTCCCTGACCCATTTGTTCCGAGTATACCATATCGACGTCCACGGAAGAGACGAAGGGTTGTGTGAGATAGAAGTAAGAGAGCCCCATACGCAAGCGAGAATAGGGTATCGCACAAGAGCTCGCCCTCTTCGTTCGAACCATCTGATACCGACCCATATTTCACCTTTTGCAAACGTCAATACCATCGGATCATAAACGATAACGAACTCACCCGTTCGATCGCATACAAGTGAGATCGGACCTTCTCCGCAAACTTCGCGGCTTCATCATCCCCTAACCATGGCTTCATGTAGACACCAACACACCGGTCCCATTGCGATTTCTCCAGGAAACGCTTGTGGTAAACCAGATCGATTATCATAGATGCCTGGAATTGAAGTGATTGTGCTAACATGGGGTGGCTTGCTGCCGAGGGCTGGTTAGGCTTCTCTGCAGATCGTACCACGAGCTCATCAGGCAATAACATGAGGAGGACCTTGACCATCTCGGTCGTCTCGGAATCGAGGTCACGAGTGGGCGGGGTCCCACTTGATGAAGCTCCAGACTTCAACAGCGTATTCAAAGCTGTCTCCGCGAACGCGCGAACCTACAGTAGAGGTCAGATAGTGCACAAAATATTCCTCATCAACACGGCTACTAACCTCGGGGAATGCGGCGCCTTCCGCAATCTTTTTGACACCGTCCACGAGAGGGCTGAGGTATCGCGCTGCGACTTGGGGGTTTCTGACGAGTTTCACGAGGTTATCGATAACCACCACCGTGCGTCGCTGGACTTCCATGCTCCGATCGTTGAGCGCTCTCAGGAGTAACGGTACCAGAACAGCGAGTGCAGGGGCAGTAACTTCAGCGACAAAAGTCGTTGAGGAAAGCGCCTTGATGCATGCCGGGACTGTATCAGGATTAGACATGCATTTGACAAGGGCAGGTACGTGAGGTGCTAGATCCGGGTTTGCAAGTGTGTTGCAGAGGGACGTAGCGCACTTGATGGCTGCGCTAGCAACCTAGCGAATCGTCAGGACACTGAGTTCATCCACCTACACCACGTCGAACATTGCTCACCTCTTTTTTAGTGTCGTGCATCGCAAGCTCGACTTTCGGGAGAATGTGCCCCAGTTCATCGGCCACTGATTCCTTGGCAGTGGATACAAAGTTCTTGAGTGCGTCTAACGCGCCCACCTTTGTTTGCCACTTTCCTTTCTCCAGGATATCCTCCAAGGCTCTAAACACAGTCCTCGTCGCCTCCGGAGGAAAGAGGTCCAATATCGCCTTCGCCGCCGCCGCCGCTGCAGTCCGCACCACATCTCCCTTATCGCCATAGAGGTCAAACAAGAGAGGAAGACTGGGCAGCAAGATCGGGGCACTTGGTGCTCCAAGAACAGCAGGCAACGATTGGAACCCGATCGCAGCGGACTCTCGCTCATAGCCCGATTTCTTGTTGAGACCGAACGCGTGTAAAGTAGAAATTATATTTTGATCGCTAATTGACAAGGTAGATATCAGCTAATTGGGTTCAATTGACAAACAGGATGAGTGACGAACCCCAGTGTCTGTATGCCTGCCTTGGAGACAGCGAGTGCAAGTTTATCGGCTGCGGCTTTGGCATCTGTGCGACGTGAGTCGCCTCGTGTTTCTTGTTGTAAAGCGGGTGGACGTACCTGGACCGGTAGGAGCGGAGCGTAGTGACTCGAGGATTGAAGCAATGCCCGCGCCGGTAGTTTCGTTTGTCAGAGCAGGAGACATCGTAGAAGAGTCGACGGCGAGATCGATATCGTAGGTATTAGTCTGATGCTATGGTGGTTCCGTTCTATGAGTGAGATCTATAGAGATTGTACAGTCTATTGGTGGTAGCTTGAATTTGTGAAGCGGCCGTGTCAGTGAGGCGAGTTTGAAACGTGCGGTTATCGTGGTATCACGTTCGTTCGTTATGAGGTATGTGGTCGACGGCAATTCGTCACTTTGAGCGACTCTTTGGACGGCCAGCTGCGATTCTAGCGCCTCTGATGAGTGAGGAACCAAGAGGATAAAATGCTGTCCGCCAAAAGATAAATTTCTGGGTTGACAGATTTGGTAATCACTGCAAACCTCGAAGGCTGCAAAGTACTACGGTAAAGTTCATACTTGTACACTGAAAGACTAGTTAATGCTGATCCTAGGCCAATTCCAAGTGTCCAATGCTACAAGAGTGCGAACATCTTCCAAGCACTAAATAGTGCCGTTTCTAAGGTTATCAAACTGGCTGCGTTCATAGCGCAACCAATTCGGGCTCTGGTCAATCGGGCCCATCGCGTCCTTGACGATCCTCACCAAGCTCTGTCCTGGAACAGGATCCTTACCAGGACCCGTCTCCATCCCTTCCCTATAATTTCCCTTGTCACCGCTGAGCTCCCAAAACATGCTACCGCCTAACCCCTGCTCACGGATCCACCGACCTTTCATCATGCCAACATACTCATTGTCGAAGCTGATCATCTCCCGTTTCTGATAGTCATACGACCAGCTTGCGATCCTCTGATCGTCCTGGAACATGTACGATCCAGGGGTAGGAAGAACACGATAGTCGTAGACACCCTGTTCCCAACTCCCAGGACCAAGGCCGGAGAAGGGTGTTCCAGGACCGTTCGTGTTCATGAAGCTCCTGCCATACAACGGGATTCCGAGAACGAGCTTCGATCTCGGAACACCATTAGAGTTATACCACTGGACAGCATCCGAGGCATTGATGGGCGGTCCGTACATGTTGGCTTGGTGGTTGGCGACGGAATCCCATGAACCCGCTACCGACGGTGTCAGTTGAGGCGAGGAAGGCCAAAATAGAACCTACAGAAGTCGTACGCCATCAGGTTCCAGAAGTCGAGGTAGGGATCCATTCCGCGAATATCGAGTTTCCTATAGTTGTCAGGTCCACATGGCGCAGCAATCTAGATACTGTCAGCCGAATCACAGAATCGTGATGAATAACACTCACGGTGAGCAAGAATTTGTGATGGTTGGTCTTGCTGAGGGCATGTTGATCCAGGGCAAAGCGAAGTTCCCTTAGTAGCTCACGATAGCCAGCTGCCTGCTCGTGGTTGGAAGGATATTCATAGTCGACGTCAAGACCATCGAGACCGTAGTCTTCCAAGAGCCTGACAGCGGACTGCACGAAATTGTAGCGTGCTTGTGGGTTGACGACGACTGGGTGGAAAGAAGGGGAATAGGTCCAACCGCCGATGGAAAGGAGTACTTTGAGGTGTCTGTTCTGCTGCTTGAGTTTGTAGATCGCTTTAAAGTTGCCGTAGAGGTTGTTTCCAACATCGTTCCAAGAGTCGCCGGGGTAGTGAATATCCTTGTCCGCCCAGACGTCGGACAAGTATACCTCGCCCGTGTCAGCTCTCACATTCGCGAAAGCATAAAGTATATGTCTGGGCAACACGTGAACGTTGTTATGGAGGCTAAGGAGCATGCACGTACGTCAAGTCGTTCACCGGGATCAAAGAAGGTGGAAATTTGCGTCCATAGATGCCCCTGTGAAGGTTGAGAAGGGAGTACCAGGAACGATCGAGAAATATACCAGTTTACAAAGCTGGAATGACGGATCAGCACGAGCACACGACCGCCAGGATTGAACTGAGACTCACTAGCCTACACTGTATTTTCCTTGCATATCAGTGGATTGTGTGGGCGTGGGCGTTGAAATGGTCGGTGGTAGAGAAAGGGATGACTGCAGCGAGGAGGTTGCTACTTGATCAAGTGCTTGGTCGTCTGGTAGTGATGGGCCGAAACGATGGAAGGAATGATACTGGCCAGCTAAGTAGACAATAAGGGCTATGATACAAAGTGATGGTAGGAGAAGAAGAATGCGTTTGCGTGCAGAGCAGCGAGCGGCGGGTTCAACGGGTTCGGATGGACTGGTAGTTGTTTCGTCTGTTGGAACAGGCTGATATGTTGCTGACATCGCCGTCCTTCTTATAGGGCTACTGCGCGAATTCCAACTCTACTAGGCATGACGTCATATGTATGACAATGCATGGCAGTCCAACTATACTCTCCGACGAAAATTAACTACATTAATTATAAAACACGCGAGGAAAAATAATACCTACGCTGAGATGCTTGACCACTCGAGCAGGTGCAATATTATGAGAGATGGGCACCCCCTTCCTAAATAGGCAAGTTTCATTCAGACTCCGATATAGCGAGTAACACTGAAGACGGAAAACAAATAATAAAAATCTTATGTATACAGACAGAGCAGCCAGAGCATCTTCACAACAACTTGGTAATGACCCCCAGACCCTGCGACAAATCGTGAGCAAAACTATCTACATAACCTCAACATCCAACCTACCTTGGTCTTACCCTCTCTAAATAGTAGCTTCATCCCAACTTTGATAAACTCTGGATGTGATATAAACTCGAATTGTACAGTGGCACGGTCACCCGTGCGGAGCACTCCCTGGGGGTGGTCCATGGATACAATGCGAACAGTCTGTCGTACAGCCTGCAGTTGATTAGTATTAGATACCTATCCCATAGCTGTGGTGACCTGACTCACTCCGCAGTGAAGCATAGCCTACGGTAGTATTGTTAGATGATATCCTGATGATGAATGACGACGGCACATACTTGATAGTTTCTCTGCATTGTAGTATTGTGGCTGCAACAAGTTAATTCCATATCCATTCCGACCATCCTCTCACTTACTATAGAATAAGCACTTGTCCTTCAAATCGGAGGGTGGCTTTGGAGAAATCAGGACAAGCTCGTGGAGAAACACGTTAGTCCATACCTTTCGGTGGTGTGTCAGACTTGTGCACTATGACCATTCCTTTCCGGACGGAGGCTCGCTTCACACGCTTGAGCGCCAGTGCTACACACTGACCAGCTTCCGCGGTAGCAACGTCCGCTCTGAACCACGTATTCAGCCATTCAAGTATCCGTCATCAAACTAAGAGTCTCCCACCGTTTCCTCTGCATACTTCGAACAACTGTTTGCTGAAAGTGGCCGTTGGGGTCAGGTCCAAACAGGATTGAATCTCCTGTCCTGACCCTACCACTGTTCAGTATACCATTGACCACCGTACCCACGTACGGCACAGACCACACTTCGGTAACCGAATACTGCAAAGGATCAACGCCGCGTCACGGGTTGAGGATGTCGAAATCACCTCTAAAGGTTGATCAACTGCAAACGTCTCCCGATCCGCATCAGAAGCAGGTAATAGGTTTAGGAACGTGCGAAGCTACACCGTGAATTAACAAATGGCTCCAGGGAAGCATTCGTTACGAACATGGTCAAGGCCATCACCGGTGACATTCGAGATGCGAAAGATTGGGCATAGTCTAAAGGGGAGATTTAGCAAGATGAAATACGTCATTCATTTCAGTACTGACTTGCGTTGTGCAAACGTTTGAGTGAGTTCAACGGCAACTTCTGCAGAGTTCACGAAGACCGGAACCTTCCTGTAATTTCGTGAAATATGATCGAGGAGAAAGGGGATCGTCACTCTACCTGCATCCAGGACTCTTTAGTATCTTCGTGACTTGCTTGATCGTCTCAGCTAGGATGTTAGGTGGAGTCATATCGATCTCCTTAGAGTCAGAGTTATGAAAGAGACGTGCAAGATTTCCTCACCTTGGTGATGCAAACAATAACGGGAACATTCAGGGCCAAGGCTATCGCGAGATGCTCTTTCGACATTCCGATGAGCCCTGCATTTGCCCCGACCATCAACATCACGCAGGACGGAGCACCAGATGTCAATCCATAAAGTGTCGTCTTTAGATATCGCTCGTGACCAGCCAAGTCTGCGTTAACGTTACAACTTGGACGAGAAGAAGATTGGAACTGCGTACCACTAAACGAGACAATCTTCGCCGAGCGGGCAGAGATTTCGACCCACCCCAGCTTGTCACGCCGAGCCCCTTCGACGTCGTGGGGGCCTGTTGCGCCAGGTAACACTGGAACACCAGTCACCGAGAATCCAAGAATCTGCATCGAACCATAAGAGGGTGTGAATCCGATATTGGTGTGACACAAACCTCCATGCCGACACTAGATGTTCGACCGGTCTCTATCTCATGCTTATGTCTGAACAATGTAACGCGGGCTCTACCTCTCCCGTCGTCAAGAGCACCTACGGAGATGATCAGAGCTGATATGATAACGTTGTCAATACAACTACCTCGAGTCAGTACACCGAGCGTCGTGGACTTCCCCGAGTCGACGTTTCCGACCACGGCGCAACGAACTTCCGGGGTCATGGCTACGCTTGGCGGGGGTAGACGCAGCAGAAGAGTTGCACGTGGATGGGGCCCTTCGATGCGAAGTAAGAGTGATGCCTATACAAGCGTTCGGATTGGGTCAGGAAGTAAGATCACCATCGGTATCGGAAGAAACGTACTTTCCCCCCGATATCATCTTGTGCCTTGATAAGTGCACTCGAGAGCTTGTCCACTTCCTCTTGCGTTCTGCTAACACCGAACCAGCCTGGCACTTCATCGAATCG
>JBBPJZ010000159.1:0-32407 GCA_038089015.1 Chalciporus aff. trinitensis
CCAGTCACTCTTTTACACTCGCTCAAAATGCGCGTCCTCTCTTTCATCCCTGCTTTCATCGCTGTTGCCGCCAGCTTCGTTTCTGCTGCACCTGCAACTCAATGCGTCCCAACCACCGTGACCAGCATTTCTACGATGCTTCCCACTGGTACCCCCGCTCCCGTCCCCGCTGGGCCCCCTCCCACTGGCAGTGGTGTGACCCCTGGTAACGATGCTCCTCTGCAGGGCGTTATCAGCATCATCGTCAACGCAACTACTGAGATCCAGCCTTTCTGTGACCAACTGAGTACGAGGGTCTTCCTCTAGTTGTGAAGATACGCTAATGACTCCACTTAGCTTCTCAACAGGGAAGCCCCGATGTTGATGTCGTTTCCGGGATTGTCGTCTCAGTTACGGCTATCATCAACACCTGTGTTGCTCAATTGCAAGCAACCGCTCAGGTTGACTTGACTGGCCTGGACCTTACCAACCTCTGCGGCGTCATCAGTGCTCTCCTCAACGTATGTGTTCACTTCCTTCGGTTTACCAATAGCTCAACGTCCTGTTATTAGTTGATCCTCAGCCTTTTGGATGTCCTGATTAGCATCGTTATTGCCCTTGGTATTAACGTGGCTGTCACTCTCCAGGTTGTCATCTCTGGCTTGCTGTGAGTGTGAACCGTTACTCTTGTTTTCTTGGACTCAACGTGTTATAGGAACGCTATTATTGGCCTCACCGCCTGCTTGAAGGTATTCGTCACTGCTTCGCTCACTGGTGTCTTGGCCCCCGTCTTTGGCCTTGTTTGCACCACTGTTCAGCTCCTCGTCTCTATCACTGCCAGTGTCAACTTGGTCGGTAGCATCACCAACTAAGCTTTAAGTTGGCTTCCGTAAAATTCTCGTTAGCGCATAGCGAGTTTCTGTAGTGCTGGATCGTTTCAGCCCCGTACTATATGAATCAAACATTGGATCTTTAGAGTCACGCCTGAGTCTAAGTCTATATGTGCGGTTTGCTGAGGGTCCAATGCCAATGACCTCCTGAGATGGTGTATTTTAACTAGTGATGAGTTTTAGATTAGAATTACCAACTGACCACAGCGGATCGGCATCTTTTGTGTAAGCTGGTCAATTACTACTGTTACCGTCATAATGGAGTGTTGAATTAATAACTGGGTTTGTTGGCCGTGGCAGATAAACATTGTGACCTAAATGGGAGAGTGCTCGTCTGAAAATGCTAGGATCTCAATCTTGCCACTTGCAGTTGTGCACACCACTTAGCACTGAATCCGGGTCGCACCCTAAGTCCGTTGCTGAAGTCACATCGGAGGTTATATTAGAGACCTAAGAAACAGGTAACAGTACTGTAATTACAGCCTTGGCCGGATCATATGCTTGACGCTATCAGGATCGAGGACAGATTGTGGGTATGGCAACTGTGTTGTTCTTAGATGCTCACTGCCACCCTCAACGGCAAGCACCTGGCCTGTAATGTATGATGCGGCATCGCTAAATAGGAAGATCGTAGCATTTGCGATGTCATTTAGGTGACCGATCCGGCCAAGGGGATAAAGACTCTCTGTGGTCACTTGATTTCGAAGTCGAGATATACCCTCTGTGCCACCAATCGGTCCTGGAGCGATCACGTTCGAGCGGACTCCTCGAGGTGCCTCTTCGATGGCGAGGACAGCAGAGAGAGCATCAACTCCGGCTTTGGCAGCTGAGACGTGAACCTGGTAGGGTGTCGCTGAAACGGGTAAACTACCATTCGTCGGAATGAAGAGGCCACGAGTATGTACCTATGTAATGCAACGTAGCGCTGACATGAATGTAAGCGCCGTGCGTTTCACGGACATGGGGCAGTGTAGCCTTAACAGTGTTAAACGTTCCCATCTAAACGATAGTTGGATGCAGTTTCGGTACAGTGAAGGTCTGGAAGCTGTAGACCTACGGTATCAATTTCCATGACGGTTCTGAACGCATTTTCTGACATCCCGTCGATGGACGCGAGGAAATTACCCGCAGCACCTATGACGACCATCACAAACACGTTCGACTAACGCGTTCGTCGTTTGCTTACCGCAAATGACAAAGTCGATACGTCCGAATTTCTGGATCGCTTTGGCTACTGCCTCTTTGAGTTGTTGGGGCTGTCGAACGTCGGCTTGTGCAGGCAAGCATGCCCGACCCGTCGTTTGCGAGAGTTGCTTGGCACTCTCGGTGAGCTTCTCGAGGCTGAGAGTCTATCAGACCATGTCGCATTTACAGCGGATGTAGGCATTTCACTCACTTTCTTCCGACAATGACTGCACTGGCACCATGTCTCATCTTCGCCCATCGCGTGAGTAAGCTCTGGTGCTCATAATATGGATGAAATTTCGCGTACGATAGCCTCAGTCATTGCCTTGCAGATGCCAGACCCGCCTCCTGTGCAGAACAGAACCTTTCCTTTGAATATGTCCGGTTTGAATACATCTGTTGAATTTGCGATAGTGGCAACGACTTGCTTAGCCGCCATTCTGAAGGGGGGATAATGAGGCGAACGCGAGGTAGGATCCGAAGACCTTGCTCTCGGTATAGTAGCCGGGTCAACCGGCACTGATTGTGTTTCCGGTCAAGCGAAACCAAGTTGCATTGTTGATTTTCGACCCACGTGATCAGGACGCGTTGTAAACTTCCTGTATGAACTGTATACAGTTCATTTCTTCTCTATCATTCCGTGTCTCTCCTGTTGTGCTTAATTAGGATCTATGACACTTCTATCCCTGTTCATCGCAAACGCGGGCATTTTCTGCTTCATCCCAATCTCCGACAGGCTCGTGGAATCAGGGATCCTTGCAACATATCTGCTCGCACCCATCTTCTACATCGGAGAAGTGAATCAGAGTCGAAATTCTTCCCTTGTGGTCGCTGAAATGAGCTCTTGGCGGAAAAACAATGTGTGTAATATTATCTTCCCGTACATATCAGAATACGTATCAGACTACTTATTGAAGCAGGGATGCTACACACTGCAACTCTGTTCTACCGATATCCCATTATACTCTCCTGGTGAATTTTTGGAAGATAAACACCGATTTCATCTATCCAGTCCATCTATATGCTTGGCGTGCGGTGCCGACCTCGTTTCCCAATCGCCGGTGGACTCCAGCACTCTCTCCTCACCTCTCGCTCCGTTTTCAACGTGGGAGTCATCATGTACTACACTGCCTTGCGTATGTATCAGATACTATGATGGGCGTCGCCCTTCTCATTCAAGTTTTCACAGGACGATGCCCTCGCCTGTAGCTGCAGTTGTAATCCGAATGATACCCTCGGTGGCTTCCCCCACTCAGATTCTTTTCCCGACCAGATATCGAGCGTCGTTCGGGCCATTACATCACTCCAAGAGCAAGATAAACATCTTGACATCGGCATCGACGACCCCGAAATTGTTGCACTCACGAAAGCCTTTTCGATGCTGCGGCTTTGATGCACGGATCGTCGTTGTTCGAGGCATGACCCGCAAATCTTCCGCCGCTACACGTCGCAACAATGATCGTTATGACACACACGATCTCTACGATCGCAACCTTTCGGACTATATCTGATCTACCCACATTCTAAAAAATTGTCTGTCCTTGGTCTATGGCATCGACACTTTGTAGATTATTTCATCAAATTACTCCGCATCTGTATCCCCTCCGATTTGTTTCCATACAATCTCGACTTCTAAGGTATTTCGAATGACATTCAGAAAGCCGCTACCCAAACCAAATACCGTCGTGGGGTTGGTTCAGATACGGATAATCAGGCGTCCTTGAATCTCTCCGCTGCAGCCAATACACTCTGCCCCTCGCTGGTAGCCATACAAAGTATTCTTTCGGGCTTATCAGCACATCGGTAACTGTTGCGGGACGTGTAATCCCATGCCGACTTCAGCTAAGTTAGTTCGTGCGATGCGCCTGTGTAGCTGAATTACAAAAAGTCTGAACTTAGTAATTCGGAATCAATGGAACGGAGGTGCAAAGCCTTGTGGTGATTCCTCTCGCACACTAAGTACTGGCCACGTAGGCTTCTCAATATTTTACCAGCACTTTCTTCCCTGTAGTGCAACTCCGTGTTTCCCTGTACGGTGTTTTGGCGATAGACATTACAGCACGAAACACGAGCATGCCTTGCTCCGCAGTGGAGCTTTTGTGGTATAAACTGACTCGGCGTCAAGCCCTATGATAGCGCTTTGATCTTCTCTACCAGAACATTCTTACCCTTGACCTCGCTGTCCTTCACCTCAGCCATGAAAGCATAATTGAACCAGCTCCGAAGCGTCTCCTTTTGTTCGGCGCTACCCTCTGCCCGTATCCGCTCCAAAAGTTCCGCCACGACAAAGGCCCCATCACCCTGCGCGATTGCGAGAGTTGTGTCTTTCCCGACTGTCGATAAAAACAGCGAGGCGAATTCAGATGGAGAGAACGCAGAAGAGCAAATGACCGATTTTTCTGCGTGTGAAAAATGTCCACCTTGAAGGAGACTCTTGTACATGCGTGACGTGTGAGGGAGATCGATGGGATGGGGTCGTTCAGGATCTTCTGAAGGGTAGGTCGATGCGAGAGCTTCCACGAGGGCTTTCATCGCAGACGATTTATCTAAGGGGGAACATCAAGAGTCCGATGCAGCTGTCAGAGATGAGCGAGACTGACCTCCTTCAGCGTAAAGCATGATCTCCAATACTAGCAAACTTCCACCAGTATCTCTTGCTACATCTGCTCCGTTTTCTGACACGAACTGGAGAAGCCCTTCACTGGCTGCTTTTCGTATCTCGCTTTCCCGCACTGCACTGTCTTTTTTGCTCGTCTTTGCGCGGATATCGTCCGTCTCTGCTATGACGGCAATTTGTGCGGGTGTGAAATGCCGTCGTACACGAGGCACTATAAGGTGGAAGAGGGACCGTCTACCTTGAGGGCTCGATGCGAGTGACGAACAATGTGATGTTATGTCTGTGACAAGAGATTTTCCGGTAAGTTTCGTGTCACTAGTAAGTGCGTGACGTTAACGAGCGTTAGATCAGAAAAGAACAGCAACATACTCGATGATGTCCAACGCAGTGAATAGGACGAGCTGTGCTTCGTCGTCGGTACACATCCGTTCGACGTGGGGTTTTATCACTTTGATGATGAGTTTCCGGTCCTGCACAAGGTGTGATGGGTTTGTTGGATCGCGTTGACAGAGAAACTGACCTTCGCGGTGCCCTGAGCAATGAATTCACGCACGGCCCTGCTTCCATCCTTTGTATGTACCATTTCAGCCAAGGCATCTTGACAGCTTAGTGGACTATCAGATGCTTATCCTGGCTTAAGAAGAGCAGGGACCAGACCTTTCAAAGATTTCCTTCCGAAGTTTTTCTTGCTCCGATTGGTCTGCAATGTCACTGACAGCGACGAGGTATTCCCAAAGTGCCCGGTGCACGATGGCATGTGTAATCGCCCCCTTGTCAGGGTTATTAAATCTGATGTATGTCAACGCAAGCTTTAGGTTTCAATGGCTGACTTACATGGTCGTCAGGCTCTCTTTAATGGCTACCAGCAGACGTTTGCGCCTCTCCCCTTCAAGTCCTTCAAGCAGACCTCGGAGTCCCCGTTTTGCGGCTTCCTTTTCCTCTTCTGTCCCTCGACTCGTGGAGAACAGTGCGGTTTCTTTGCCGTAGAAGTCTCGTAGCAGAATCGTACGCTCGTACGCATTAGCGTACAATTCGAATGCATCAGCAAGCACACCGGAGGCCTCGCGATGCAACAGCAGCTTCAGGACATGGGACTGGAATTCCAGCAGGATTGAAGCACGGTGTGTTGGGCAAAGCCGGATGAGTTTCGTAACCAAGAACTTGGAGCTGTGGGTGAGCACAGTGATGCGGAGAAGTAGTGAAACTTACTTTGGAGTACTTGCTCTGAGCAAGCTCCTTGTAGTGTCCCTTAAGCTCCCCGGCGACTTGATCTCTTTCCTTCTGACCACCGTACTTGACAATAGTTTGTATGATCCTGCTAGCGTCGTGCTTAAGCACGATGTCCTTCACTTTCCCCTCTACGATATCCATCAGATCTCGGACATGCTTCCGGCGTTCCGTTGGGGTTATGTTCTTCTGACGCGCCAGGGACCAGACACGCTTTGCGGTTGCGATAAGTTGAGAGTGAGGTTTTGAAGCCCTTCGTTGTTCTTGTAGTGCACGCTGGGCCTTATGCGATTCTCTAGCAGCTATGTCATGAGGTAGTGTAAAATGTTACGAAGTTTGGATAGAGCAAGGGGTCATACCGTTAGGATCCTTCGGCCGGCTATTATCCACATCCATCTCATCCCCCATAAGTTCCTCTCCAATTTCCGGCTCATCCTCCCCTTCGCTGCCTGCATCGTCCGATTCCTCGTCAGAATCCTCTTCCTTCACTGGGAGCGTGACAGGCTGGCGGCGTTTCTTGACTTTTTCACCACTGTTTTTCGATGTCACTTGCTTGGAGAAGTGGGCTTTCTTAGCCTTTGGACCGTGTTGGGACTGAGCAGGTCTTTTCTTCGAGTTCTTCTGAACCGCTGGCATTGCGTCTAGGTTCTTTACTCTCTACTCGTTGAGCAAGAGTGTAATTCTCCCTGTCACGTGACTGTAGGCCCTTTCTTGCTGCTGGGCTGCTAGTGGGCAGCTAACTCAGACATGACTCCAGGGCCGTGTATCGTACAGAAACTTGTGGGACAAAACTTGGTCTGTGCTACACGTTTGAACTGCCTCGCCGGACCACAGTCAGCCCCAAGTGGTTATGAAGCCCATTGTGACACCCTCCTGCTCCGAGCACTGTCGGTGGAAGGACACCCCTTGCATTTTCATCTACAGAGTTAAGATACTTAAACGGAGGTCATGTTGGTTTAGGTCAGACTTACGAACCTGCGTTGTATGGCTCAAAACGCAGGTGTCCGTAGATCACTAAGTAGTAACTTAGTAAGTTACCTCAGGTTATTGACCGTTTCTTTCAACTCAACGACTCTACAGATGTAATCGAACCGTGGTCTAGAGGGGCCTTCACGTACAGCATCATTCAAGGGCAGGGTAGATTGTTTCCACACATAAATTCAATCATCTCTTGAAACTGCACCCTGGACGAAACCACCACACAGTAACTTTGGCATGCGAAGTGCTTGCTCCTAGTACCATGACGGGCGCTTCCTTCTGGACGTCGGGTTTCATAGGTACGCCATGTATTTGAAAGAATCAGTCGATGCTAACCACCACGTTTTCAGGGCTTGCGATTGGCTTGTGGTATGTTTTATATCATCGAAAGATCAATGGCTCTACACCGTTGTAGTTTGTCCCCACAGTGGGTCATGTTTTTGTCTGCGCCAGCGCCTCCCCTTGACGTCGCCCCTCCAGTACTTCATTCCGTTTATAGTCCAGCTGTAAGCCTGATACGATATCTGCGCTAGTATCTTCTCATGAGATGATAGTTTCTTTGCTCACAGACTCTGGATAAGTGCATATAACCAATTTGTCTTTATTCATCATGGTGACTCCCTCATAAAGTCAGCGATGGAAATCGGTTTATGACATCGGTAGTGGTACGGCTTATTGATATTCCTTGTGCCGCCCTAATCGAAAAGTACATAGACATTATGTGCCATTCCCGGGGTAGGTGAGTTGCAGAAACTTCTGGACAACCTGACAACTGTAACCGACCCATGAGTAGTCCTTGGAATGGGTGCGTTTTCATTCTAGCAGCTGTTAACCCATGACAATTCGAATTCTGTTTCAGTCTCCATCGCTCGGTTGTACGTACCTGTGGCCAAGAGGTCTAAGCTCCGACCCATCATTCTATGCGCAGGATCCACAACCAGAGATATACAACCATTTCCATCAACCAGGTACGGCCCCATGCAACCACTTTCCTCCGCACGACTCCCAGTAACGTTGTCAGTTCTATCCATCCGGCTGCTCTTTGTGACGGATCGTCACAGCTTCTATAGCATATTATTTACACCCCTCAAGAAGGGACTCTATCCGGTATGTTTATCGACCCCCCTCTCTCTTGGACTCCTGTTGAATTGTGCTACCTCTCAGTAAGCGACATGACCTCATCCCCCGGCTGAATGTCGTGTTTATTCAGATGGGCCTCTTTACGTCGTAAGTTGTTATATACGATCCATAATGCAGTCTCTTAAGTCGATTGCTTGCTAGTATCAATGCTCTAGCCATCGTGATATCAGTAAGTCCATAACCACACTGTTGTATAAGAATGGCTACACTGATTTGAATCTAGTGTTATCTGCAGCGCAGAATCAATTAACGGCCAGTCTCCTGCAAGCTGGCCCCGCTTCCATACTTCCTAAATGTAAGCCCCTCGACTGGTGCACATCCACTAGCTGATGGCGATCGTGTCTTTGTAGCATACGTGAATCCCATGCTCAGTGTGTAAGTGCGATCCACAAATGGACTGTTTTTGACGTTTGCACCACATGACTGAGTTGCATATGACTTGCTGACCGACAGATTGAATGCACGCGAGCGACTTCGGGAACAAGACGCCGATCTTGCACTTGAGCTTCCAACAATAGTACCCACCATCCAGCGATAGGCGCCATTGCTTTTATTGCGGGCAAATACTTGTGTCGATCGAAGGGGATATCCTCATGTAAAGGTAGACGGCTGGTCATCCACTTCAATCGAGATACGTGTCCACGTATTGTTCAGTCTATTGTTCCACTTTAAATGAATGCGACGAGATTTTTTTGGAGCAGTTCCTATTTTGACTAGGGAATTTCGGGACATTCCGAATTACGAAATCAGGCCTTAACTTGGAGGAAGGATTGTCTCCCCCGCACCCGTGCTAGTATTTTATTGGCTTCGCATTTCTCTGTGAGTCCTTACATCCGGATCCGAGTCCTTCTGACTATGTGTGAATACGTCCCCGGTCCTCAGGCTGGAAAGCACAAAACTGCTTCCATGGAGCTATCCTTGACCTTTGTCTTGGATGGCGCATTTTGGGCTTTAATTGGCGCCGCGTGTTTCACATTTCACTCACCGGTCCGACCATAGGTTCCATTCTCATAATGCGCCCCGCGAGTTCTTTGTCATTGAACCGAACCACCAGTAGCCATCCCACCTGCCACTGTGATGATGGGTACTGAAGCTGTACCCTCAAGGACTGAGGACATGCTTGACTTCCTCATAGTCGGGGGCGGAATAGCAGGCCTCGCGTGTGCATGGAAACTCCGTCAAGTCGGTCATCGAGTCACACTTCTGGAGCAAAACGATCAATTATGGAAGGTAATGTTCTGATGTCTGATTCACGCATACGAGCGGTGCTGATTCTCTGCAGTGTGGCGAAACTATCCATTCCATCGCTGCCATGACACAGATACTCGAGGATTGGGGTATCAGCGACCTCATATCGGGGGTAGTGAGCCCCGTTGGAAAGATAACTTTTCTGCATGGTACGTCATGCCCACATCTCGAACGCATGCCGAGTGAGGCTGATAGTGTCGCATACAAGGGCCGACGGGAGAAGAGATTGGACTCCTAAGTTTCAGCGGGAAGGTTTTGGAGTCACTCCCCGCCGGCTCCCAATCCATACCTGTCCGTCCGAGTGATTTTTTACTGCTCGAGGTAGTGCTGACTGATAAATAGTATGGGGAATTATATCGCACTTTCTATGACCTTGCGATTCAAGCTGGTGTAGCCATCCGCCTCAAGGTCAAGGCCGTCGAGGTCGATCCTTGGATACCGAAGGTCACTACAGCAGATGGCGAAACGCTGACGGCGGATGTGATTATTGGGGCCGACGGCCTCAATAGTATTGTGCGATCTGTCTTTGCGGAGCCTGCACCTGTTCCAGGCATTCCTCTGCGGTATCATATGAAGTAGGTAATAACTTGGCATTCATCACCTTGCTAATGGTTCTACTCGAAGTTTGCACGTTCCCATTGATTTGATGAGACAAGATGAGGAGCTGGCAAAGCTCGTGGATTATACTAGTGTACGCACGTCCGTTTGGGTGGCAAGACTCATTCGTCTACTCATTCGGCTCATCACAGTGGAATGCATGGCTTTCAGACGACTGTATATTCCACGGCTCACTTCCTGTAAATTTTCATTTACTCGTGTCGTAATTCTCTGCCAACATACCTTGATTCAGGGTTCGAATCCAGATTGCGAATATAGTATAATAATATACCTACCCAGACTGGAGAATGGGAAACAATGGACACAATTTCCGGTATGTGATGAGCTGCAGAGCCTGTTTGAACCCCGGTCAGTTTAACTGAACTCCACATGATGGTCCTTCAGCTCAATTTCTTGCTCATTTCAGCGTGCAAAAAATCATGAAGATCGCAGAATTTGACTATAACGTGTTGTATATTGACTACGAACCACTTGATAACTGGGTGCACGACAGTGGCAAGGTTGTTCTAGTGGGCCAAGCGGCGCACCCAATCTTAGTAAGCATTAGCCGTCACTCAGTCGCCGCTGTGTCCTTGACAGAGGTGATTAGCCGGCCGGATTGTGGGACTGTACCGCTTGCCTCGAAGATGCGCTCACACTCTCGGAGCTTTTCTCGCTCCCTGCTACTCGATCACAAACTGCTATGCTGCTTGGGGTCTTTGAAGAACTTCGACAGCCACGTTGCGCCACCATACAAAGCTACTCTCGCCGCAAACGCGCTACGACTACGATGCCTCGTGGTCACCGGCAAGAAGTTCGCAATGAAATTCTACGACACCAGCTCGCTCATGATAAGTCTGACGAGACCAACGATGATATCCTCTCTTTCTACTACTCAACTCTCGTTCAGCTGATGAGTTTCGATGCTCGGGAAGCCATCCAAGAGTGGTGGGTAACGTTTGGTCGAAAGATTCTTCTCCGCTCTCCACAACCGCAGCCAAACCCCGAAGAGGAGGTGCTGGGATTGGAGCCAATACTCATCGCTGCTGAGATTGAAGCAGAGGTTTTACCAACCCGACGGGTCTCTGATGTGTTGATGGGCGAATGTGTTGACGGCGCTGTTTCCGAGGAGGCACTCCACGGACGGGTGTACCCCCGTGTGTAATTGGATTGACGGAGGTTGACTCTTTGGCAGGATTTCTGAACTTACGATTGTTTGTATAGGATAGGATATCATGGCACATAAGACCCCCTTGTTCCTCCCGGATCTGATCATCGGGGTGGCCCCAGATAATGGTATACATATAGATCCTCGCAGGACCATTCCTCCCCGCCCTTGGTTGAGTATCCTGGTCAGAGGAGATGGGGTAATTTATCCCAAGTAATGACCAACCTAGCTCTAGGTGCAACCACCAGACGAGTTTCTTTTCAAGATCCAGTTCGTTCACGCCAACACCTTGTACAGTTTCCTTGTTCAAATGGTACGTGATCACTAGGTTTCAGAGTGCTGTGGTTCTCTGATGGTACTAGGATCGTGAATTCTCTGCGCTCGAAGCCATCGCTTCCTCGTCACTCGCCCGGTCTCCTTTTCACTAGACCCATGTCGATATGATCGGCGAATCCTTCGACGACGGAAGCGATGACCGTGCTTGAAAACATTTCTCCAGAGGGGACCGTCTAACCCACTGGCACTGACTAGCACGAGTACCTTTCCACTCAACCCCAGCCACGCTTTTCTTCCCGGAGACGGTTATTATTCCCCTGTTTGGGTTCGTGAACGCGATATTAATGGACCATCCCGCGAACATGAAGAAGACCCGGTGCACTGGCACTCCGTTTATATCGATCCAGGATCGATCTCAGACCACCCGAATGACACGGCAAGACTATCTTGTAATTTTCTGTCGACATTCACGACGTCTTCGTGATCATCGGGTTTCTCTCCTTCGTTACAACCCCCAACCGATGGTGAAGGCATATCCACCAACCAAGCCATCATGATCTCATCGCCGGGGTAGCTCAGCTGGGAGAGCAACAGACTGAAGATCGTGTAATCTTGAGGGTTTCTGGAGGTCCCGTGTTCAATCCACGGTCCTGGCATTTCATTTTATTTTTCCATGGATGTTGACGTCGGTTCCGCTCCGGAAGTTCCAGGTTTCGGGATGACGGGACATACTGTATGGTACGTCTGCACGTGTCGATTTACGACCGTTTACTATGTACGATCTGTGGCAAGCAGAAGCTTTGTCACTCTGCTTGCTGTGAATGAAGCTCGAGGACACTGAGCGCGGTCCTTTCGGTACCTCGGGACATGCCGAGTGACGTAATGACTGTTCTTTCTTCGCTTCTTTCTTGCTGTGTCAGGATTGTCGGGTTCTCTGGTGGCTCATTCGCCGTTCGAGTATAACCCAGAATCAAGATTCAAATCCGTCAATCACATCTCCCATGTGCACATGATCTCATATATCCCCATTTCCGGACAGACAGCCGTTGGAGCGCCAGGCTTTGAACGGACAAGCTGACCAGACCAATGCCTTTGAGGTGGTCTAACGCAAGCCTCAGTGACAGTGACGGGCGAGTCTTTTATCGATTTTCCTTGAGCCGTTCAGTGGCTATTCCCCGCTGGATAATGTCTAATGAAGAGTTTGGTGGCCGGACCCGGGACCGCGATCGTGCTTCCGGTTCTTCTCCCGAGAACATCTTTCCCTCGATCGGTAGAAATCTGACACTTATATGGATTTAGGGAGCAGCCACCATTTCACGGTGAGTGTATACGGAAAATGATGTGACTTTTTCCAGGGTTGGATGATGGGATAAATGTTGGCACTCGAAATTTGAAAGGTCGAGCAACAACATGCTGCGTTGACGTGAAATAGGTCAACGTACAAAGTTTCTCCCTTTCTTTTAAGAGCACTCGTCTTGTACATCTCCCATCCCAATCGTCACATTCTTCCACATCACTTTTCTGCTTCGTTTGATCTACCCTGTGCTCACTTCACACGACAGCCATGGCGTCGTCACCCGCAACCTTTGCTACCCTTCGTGCACTTTATATGGTTGTCGGGGATGCATTGGACGAGATACAACGCGTCTTCTCGCAGACGACATCGACAGACACCCCGCTATCTGCCTCGCGAACATCTTCTCCTGGCTACCCGAGCTCAGTAGAGCATTCTCCGGTTATATGCTCATTCCCTCCCATTCCCTCAGTCTCGCTCCCTCCAACACCCATCTCAGCCACGTTCCCTTCGACGATGTCCTCGAGCACCGACGCAAATATCCCCAGTGTTGACTACCCATCCCCAGACATGCCGTATGCTCCCAATTCGCTCAGCGAACAGCTGGCTGCTCTTCCAGACGCGTGTGCCGCTGCGTCCAGGATCGTCGCTGCGTGCGGTCAGCTGTCGCATATCGTTCACAGGCCATTCTTATCCCTCTGTGACGCGGTGATGAGCGTGCGTACCTTTCATGATCATTCGATCTGTCGCTGAAGCTGATTCTGTTCCCGATTTTTTTTTAACGGCGCATACATTCCCACCATTGTCTGGCGGGCGTTTGGATTGTAATCAGTACAACCTTCCTGCGTGTATGCGCTTCGTCGAACATCTTCACATCCCGGAAATTCTGCGTGAGGCGGAGGAAGACCGACAACGTCGTCTCGCTCAAGCCCCAGCAACGGGTTAGTCCTGTATTCGTTGTACACAGCGCTCGGATAGTGCTAATCATGTCACGGAAGACGCTTCCTGTGGACCTTGTCTAGCGTCCTGTCCTGAAGGGATGCATATCATCGACATCACAAACGTAATTCATGCTCACGCGAGGAGCAACTATGTTGATCCCAACGATCTTGGTAAGTGTATACGGAAGGATCTCCGTTCGCTAACCATATACTTGTGTAGTGCACGTTCTTCGATTGCTCTCGACGCACCATATATTCCGTGAGACCGTTCCAGACACTTTCGCGCTCACCAGGGTAGCAAGCCTTCTGGACACGGGAAAAAGCGTGGCGTCCGTGTTCTCAAGGTTGGTGATTCCCGTTGATTTTTATCTGAACAAGGCCTGATTCGTCATAGCCCAGAGAACAAGTATGAAGATACTGGTGGAACTGCCGCCTTTGTCGCGCTAACGTAAGTCACACAACCTACTTGGCAGCGTGCCCTGGATCTACCAACTGATACGCTCTTATTCTACCTTCAGCTCCGACGAGCTCTTCAAATCCGCGGCTTACCTGACTGAAGCACTCACTGGCGTTCAACTCCCTGCTTTGCAAACTGCGGGATCGGCTACAGGCTTTACCCTCCCTACGGAAACTGTCACACATTCAGGCGTATACAGCTGCACATCTAATACACGCTTTCCTGACATCCCAAGGACACGCTCTTCGAGCGTCCTTACACGAATTGTGTACCCGGATGATGAGGGCTTTCAGCCCCCTTCCCGTTTGGTCCCATCTGGAGAATCACTCGAAAACATCATGTCGTACCCACTCGCGAGGGACGCGCCGATGCCCTCTCCACTCGTAATTGAGCCTCAGCCTCGGCCGTTTTCTCCTACACCCCATTCAACTCCTACAAGAGAAGCTGCACGCCAGCTTGGGCGGGCGATTGAACCTCTTGAACCAGAGAACATTCCCGCATTCAACTTGGCCTTCCATACTTCAGCGCCTTATTTTGAATGGTTAGAGGACGGAGGAGAAGACCCTCTTGGTGGCACAGGACGGGGGGCTTGCATGCATGCCAAGGAAAGGGAGAGAAAGACGATCAGCCATAACGTACAACGTGCAACTGATGCACCTACGTCCAGGCCACGGAATCCATTCAGACTAGAGCGCTTCTCGAAGGCGATGACGGGAACATCTGGGTGGGAAGCTCCAAGGGCGATCTTGGGGGGTGCGTGGTTCTCTGTGAATCCGTCGTTTGCATTAGTTGACAGGTCCACGGCCATATAAGGATTTGATTGGAACTCGCTTCCCCAGGGATCTACTATCGTCGACGTAGGTGGCGGAATTGGAAGCACGACCATGATTCTCGCTCGGGCTTTCAACAGTCCCACCAAGAAGTCCACCAGCGTTGATGGTGATCCGCTGAAGCTTTCCGATGCTACAACAGTCCATCGACACAAGGCACAGCATCTCAGTGACCCTGCTTTTATGGACAGCGACGAGTCGCAAGACGTCCGCGAAACTACGAACGATAAAAACTTCCGCTTCATTGTGCAAGATAGACCTGTGGTCACAGGTCTTGCTCTCGCTGCCTGGCGATCCCAGTGCCCTGAGTTGCTAGAGAATGGGTTGGTCGAACTTCAAGGTATGTACATGCGTCACCGTCAGGAATTATTAGACTTATTCCTTCATTCCCGCCATAGATCAGGACTTTTTCCAGCCCCAGAGGCCTCTTCGTCCTCCTCATGTCTCGAAATACCCTGCCGTCTACCTGCTACGCGTCGTTCTTCATGACTGGCCGGACCACGTTGCCCGCCGACTCCTGATCAACCTCCGCGTTGCGTCATTGCCAGAAACACGGCTAATCATTGCTGAGCACGTTCTTCCGCTGGCATGTGTCGATGACGGTGTAGATGAGTCCGTCAATAATGAGAGGTATGAAGGAGGTAGCACAAACGAATGGACGCTCGACTCTGTACTGTCCAATGTCGAAGGGGCAGAACGCACCCTTGCACCACGTCCCCTACTACCCAACCTGGGTAAAGCCAGCGCGAACGGATATTGGATGGACCTCATCGTAAGGAATACAGCTCTCGTACTTCCTCAACGCTCAACTATCTTTGTAGATGAAAATTGTCTTCAACGGGAAAGAACGAACCCTCCGCGAGCTCTGCGCGCTAGCTCTTTCTGCAGGCTGGCGAATTACAAGGATTACGCGACCTGAAGGCACGCTGTTTGCCCATCTCGTCTGCGAACCTATCTCTCTTCCTGACGACGCCATGTCCATCTACAACGCCGTCGCCCTTACCCCACCTACTTCTGCCCCTACCCCTGCGGATGAGTCTACGATTCGGGATGAAGCAAAATCTCCTCCGCGCCCCGTTTCGCTGTTACCATCACCTATTCTGGAGCGGTCGTCGTCGCGCTGCGGTACACCGACTTTCGGATCCCGAGTATTGCTCCCCAACGACGACGAATCACAGACTCCGAGCAGAAGGGCCGGTACGGCGACGAGATGGCTCAAATCCAAAGGACTAGGAGTCCGAAGTGTCGTCATGCAGAAGGCAGACAGACAGCCCGAAAACCCCGGCGCTATTAAAGGGTCCTCTCCCAAGGGCCAAGACGATACCCAGAGTGGCGTTCATTCCTCATCGTCTCATACTCGTGTATGGTGGAAGAAGTCTCCATCCAACTCTGCCGGTGCTAGCACAACTACCATCCATGAGCTGAGTGGCTCAGTCACGGAGCAACGTCAGACGGGACGAGGTCGACGAGCGACCCTCCGAGGGAACGAAGCACCTTCCACGCCTCAGCAGAGTCCACGTCTAATGCCCGCTCATCACCCTTGGCCAAGCACGGACATCGTCCCCCTTGCCACACCAGAACCCAGTCCACCCGTCCCTCCCGTGCCGCATAGCCGCCGCCCAAGTGTTGCAACCATCACTCGTAAGCTATCTTTCGCCAGGTTGGGTCGTAGACCAAGTGTCATGGATCTCAATGAACCCTTACCGGCGCCGCCACCAAGTGCGAGGTTGACCGAGCTTGCGCCTCCTCCAGGCTCGGATGGCGATGTAGCGCGAAAGATCAAGCACCTGCCGAGCTCATTAGCGCTCGGACGGGGTGGGCTGGCAGAGCGACCGGACGTTCGCCGACGTCCTAGTCTGAGTTTCGCGGACCATGTACCGGCACTACAAGCCGTCCCGAAACCCTCCATTTCCAGACAGGGTATCCTCGTCAAGACGCCCAATACGAGTCCGTCCACGAGCAACCATGGGTCTCCTAGCACGGGCGAATCGACGGGGTTAGCTGCCAGAACTCGACGACAACGGAGTGTCACACTATTATCCAGCACCCCACCCAGCGCGACCAGAAGGCTGATACAGGTGCAGGGGACCGGGACGAGTGCCGACGTACCTCCCCCCACCGACGCCACGAGCGCTACAAAACGCACGCCGAACATTCCAAAGCTGCCACGTCGTCTGAGCATCCCCCTCTTGAGGCGGAAGCAAAGTCAGCTCGTTGTTTCGGACGCGGAGGGTGAAGGCGGAGCAACTGTTCGCGGTTGACGATCGAGGAAGTTTGAGGGACTGAGCGGAGAGTGAGCTGAATTTTTGATGGTACTTATTCTCTATTATACTTACGAGCTATGCTGTAATTCTGCTTCGAACATGCTTGATATTTATGGTCTGCTATTCAAAGTGGTATTTCCTATCACACTGCTGTCTTCATACTGCATGGAAAACAAGAAGGCAATTTAATACAAGCTAAGAATCCAAAGCAATCTCGGGTAAGCTGCTGGGGTAGTAGTACAAAGGTAGAGGACATGGAATGGAAATGAAGGCTATAGCTAGAAGAGTAGCTCTATCACAGCCTACAGGGATCTATCAGGCTTCTGTGTAAGTACAGCTTTCTGCAATTGCAATGCCCTGAACTTGGCAAGATCCCTAGCATTTCCTAGTGCTTGATAGTGCATGTTAAAAAGGGGTATCAATTGATCAGCTGGTTGTTACGAAGCACAGGCGTACGTACATACTAGAGGCACAGGAACTTGCCGCCATGGACTCCACTTTTCTGCCTCGCGACACCTCGCAACACTGCCATGTTGGCTAATGGCGTTGTGTCTGCCACCAGTGATGAACATCGCCAAACGAATATAAAACTACACCCTCCGTGCGGTGAGCTTCTCATTCATTGCACTCCACATTGAGTTTTCTCCAAAGGCCCATAAGTCACATATCGATGGACAGAACTTCCAGCAACAACGCAAACCCAGCAGTGAGTGAATCTGCCCTTCCCTTCGCTATTTGTTGAGACGCATTATATAACCAGCTAGCACCATCACGGGCGACTACCGTGTCATTCTGCCCTGCATCCCATCCTGCCGAACCGTTCAGACACAATGGTCTGACGATGACAGTTGACGAAAGTCCTCCTCAAGCCCTGCTGCGTGCTGTCGCACCTTCAGAGAGCCGAATTTGTGTCGAGCTCCTTCATACCTCCCTGCCTTCCACCACCCATGACATCCTACCCCAGCCAAACGGGCTCGTTGACACAGTCGTTGAGGCTTACAATCGCCATCGGAACCTCATCATACGCCCTGATGATGTTTGGCTGGCAATCTTGACACAATTCGCCTTCTTTGTTAACGGCGATGCGGAGACGCTCCGCAGTGTTTTCGTCGCCCATGAGGGGAAACGAGAACTAGAGATTAAGACGATAGGGAGTCGCTACACTTTAGATCCCGCTTGGATCGCCCAGCGCATGACGGAACTCATGGAGGATCACCTTCGCGACAAAGCCCTCCGTGATTGGGTCTCACCGAGCTTCACGACGACGACGGACGTCGACAGGGCCACAAGTGCGATTGTCATGATGGGGATGATGAAAGAGTACTTTTCATACAGGGTCTCTACCATGTGTGGGATCCCAAAGGTAACAATCGAGGGAGAGAAGAAGGATTGGGAGGATATTCTGCGTCGTTTAGAAGGGTTGAAGAAGTACGGCTTGCACACAACCGCGTGGTATCATCTCCTTCGACCTATCATCTCCCGGTTTGTCGCTGCCTATGACAACCCCTCTAGTCTGGAAAACCTAGACTTTTGGAACAAAGTCGTTCATGAACGGTCCCTCGGAAGCGGGTCCCAGTTGCTTTCTGGGTGGATCACCGCCTTCTGTGTATTTAACGGGAAAGGTCGATGGCAGGGGTACAAGGTCAACGAGCGACGTTTTCTAAAGCCCAAGACAACGACAGATTATCCCCATATGAATGCCTCACAGTTCGCATCGGCCTACCTTCTTCCCTTGACGAGTTCGCCGTACCTTGAACTAGACGGCACCCCATACCCCACAATCGACACCCACCAAATCCCGCCAGGGTACACATACGTCAATGTCCAGTTCGATGACAATGGTGAATTATTCGACACGAGGTTGGTTGCGGGCCTAATTGGTTCCCAAGTCTCCTCGTCTTCAGGGGCTATCGGAGAGGGTGTGCGGGACACTGTACGGCCAGTTTGTGCGTGGTGGTACTTCATCAAAGCACAAGAGAGTCCAACCCAGGCACCCCAACACTCCCTCACGCCGTCTAAGAAGTCGAAGCAAGACCGCAATTCATTTTCACGCTTTGACGCTATCTTCAAAAACAACTCGCTATTCGGTTCGCTACCCAGGAAGTGATTATGTGTTCGATTACCCGTTGTTCGTACGAAGCACCTGTTGTAGCCTGTAAGCCTTTCATTCTGATTCGTTAACGATCTGTATGTATTTCGAATGTCCGCCCATTGTCAATTTCCAATCTCCTCCATCGGCAGTCTCAGTGAGGTAGCGACAGTCTTCATTGTAACGCTCAATGCTGGGCTACAAATCGTCGATCGTACTAATGACATTTCCGACTTCAGCGTTTGTGACCATTCCTATCCCAGACGCAAACGACCCTACACAGCCTCCATGCCTTCAGCTCGCGGCGCAGGTGCTTATTCCTAACTTATTGCGAGTTGGGAGGACCGAACGGCAGAGCTCAGGTGTATGCAACCACCAGGCAACTTAACAATTCGTCTTCCCCACCTTCTGGGTGCCGTTCAGTCTGTTGATTCGGATATCATTGAGGTGGGCGAATTCATGACGGTACTAGACGAGCGCTGCAATCCTCCGACTGTGGTTTTTTTTGTCGAGGTTACTGGTGTCGTTGTTTCTGACTGACTAGCTTCCAGCGTTCCACATCTAACCAATCAAACCCATGATCCCGAGTCACATCACGTCGTTGAAAGCTTGTTTGATGGACCTACTGCGACACACTCCGAGCTCCAGATAGCGCTCGATGCGGGAGAGATCCGCCTTCCCACCACACGGTTCGTCAAACTCGACACATTCATGGAATATCGCTAACGGGTGTCGAAAGTGAATGTGGGGTCAGCCCCGGATCATAGTCCCCGTTGTCCTGAAGAGGGTAAATAGAGAACCTTATTAGACTCGAACCTTTTTTTTTCTTTGATTGTTCCGTGGGCCGGGGCCGTGAATTGTCTCCATTCTTCGCTACCGGATAGCGTGTTGACTGAACCTCAGGCTCATCTACTGCGGCAAATGCAGTTGCATCCCCTGATGACTTCTGAGTCAGGATAACCATCAACCCTGTTTGAGCTGCCAGGGCTGCACACTATTCCCATTGTCTGGGCTCAGGGATGCTGCATGTATACTTAACCATATACAGCACTTGTGAAAGGGATAGCCTTACATTGGGGTTAACCTTGTGACGATCAACAAACTCCGGAAATGAACAAGGCTCTAACGGCGAATGCAGCAAACAGCTTGTTAGCGGGGTACTGGCCACAACTCACAGTGAAACCTTATTTTTAGCACTCCAAGATTCTATTAGGAGGTAGGATTAAAGGTGACTACCCGGCACTACAAAGCTCGCCATGCACCGTCGGTATAGTATGTAAGAGGGAGGGCCAGCTTAGTTGGCGCTAACGACAAGGCCAAGGCTCAAGCAGACGGACACGAGGACGTCAACAACACCGCAAATCAAGGTGATAACGGGGCCAAGGACACCAGAGATCGAGACGTCGACGAACACCTTGAGGCAGACAAGAAGACCACTGACGGCAGCACTGTTTAAAAGAGAAAGAAAAAATTAGATGATGTAAAAATTAAGCCAACAAAACGTACAGCAAGTTAGAGATGACAACTTGGAGAGAAACAACAGCGTTGACGCCGAGGGTAAGAACGACAGTAACCACGGTGTTCAAGACGGAAAGGACCAGCTACAAAAGAATTCGTTAATGGCAACGACCACCTGGGGACAGCGGTATACTTACGGAGAGGAGGGCGTAGATCGTGGCACAAAGGTTCGTAAGATCCATACCAGTCAAATCAACCTGGGCAGTAGCCTGCAGTTGAGTAACACAAGTCGAGATGACAGCGGTGATCTGGACCACGATGCCGCCAACAGCATCAGGAGTGCAGGAATCACCCTGGAGGTTACCTACAAGACGCGGAAAAAGTTCAGGCACTAACTACCAACAGAATTGAAGAACCTTACCGAGCTGTGTGTTCAAAGGCTCAATGTTTGCAGTCGCGTTCGCGATGATGGCGATCACGGGCTGAATGGAAGCATCGCTTCCAGTACCACCCATATGCGGAGCACAAGAGTTGTCACGAGCGGCGACAGGGACAGCAGCAACGAAGCTGGCAGCGGCCAAAAGGAAAGCAGGGATGAAAGAAAGGACGCGCATTGTGAGCGAGAAAGAGTGACGGGTGTCGAAAAGACTGGAGTGGTTTGAGTAACTGAGTGAGCGAACGGAAACTCTGATGAGACGAGGGGGTACAGGACCTAGCTTTTATAGCCTGGGGGAGTCAAATGGAGGTCAGCTCAAGTCCGCCACGGCAGTATGAATTTTCGACGCGGAGGTTCTAGTGACAGGGGCAAATTACAGCACATTATGTCAATGCTGCTTTGACCATCACATTTTTTTGAATGGATTTGCTGCGAGGCCTGGGCTGTGTTGTTCTTGGCTCCGTTTGGAAGACCTAAAGGAACTCGTCTCCTTCTATATCCCCAATATCACCAGCACGCATGTCAGGAGACAGTCCTCATGCCATCCAGCTACCCTGCTCCTGTTAGCATGAGGCCACTAAATGCCTTCTTCAGGTTCTTGCACACCGTTCCGCTGCCGGTTCCAATGCCCACATAAATGTAAGGTTGACGTACGATTGCGTAAAATCTCGGAGGGGCCAGGCCCGTCCAACGGAGCCAGACGGTAAGAGAAAGACGAGGCTTGCAGATACAGATGGAGTGAACTGGTTCTGACTCTGACTCTGATCACAGATTCAACATATCGGAGGCTTCAATCGCAAGTTGGTTTACAACTCTCCACGACGGCCCACGGGGACTATGATTCATGAAGCCATCCGAGTCGATGGGGTGTCCGGTCCGTGTATAATGTACGTATCCGTCTCGTTGTGTACGTTTGTTACTTTCCAAAGTTGTCCCAAAAAAGCAGTTTCTTCCCACATGTCCAAACCGCTTTCCGAACCACATCGATGGAGGCTGGCACTATTTTTCTTCAGTCGGGGTAAGCTTCGGGAAGTGCGCTCTCCGGGCCTGCTCTCATTGACTATAGTCAATTCTTCAGTTAGATCCCGTGGTTTAGTAGCTGCTAGGAATATTCATCCCCATGTCGAACCCTGCGCAACTTCAATCCCTTTATAATAAGTCTCTTCCAACGCTCTTGAGTACAGTATCTTTGGACGTTTTGGGCATTTTGAAGCCTTGAATTCGGCACACTCGAAGTGAATTTCTGCAAGAGATATCCATGGTCTAAGAGGCTCAGGTGGGAATCCGACCGCTTCGGACAGACTCGACCCTCTGATCACGGTCGATATCGATAGCACATCCAAAGCACCTTTGCTATTGCTTTCCGGTACCGGTCAAGACCAAAAACTCAATTGTCTACGCAGGGTCTGTGCCGTGTCTGACTCATCGATTGCGCGATCTGTCAGTGTGGGCCACTTTCTCATCTTTCCGAATCCCATGCCATCTTTTGATTCGTCAGCTCAGCCCAGACTCGGGCCATTTATTTGCCAGGCAGGCCACCAAGGCATATTCTGGTACGTCTTAGTATACAAGTTCCCATCAACAAGCGGACAGGTGCGGCACGTCCTCGGCCCTCAAGAGTATATATATTCCGGCCCTTGTCTCCGAGAATGCAGCGCCCGACAGCCAGTTGACTTGCAAGGCGTTGTCGAGTGGCCTCATTCATCATGTCTTCTAACAACTACGCCACGACCGGTTCACTTAACTACTTCCTACCACCTCTCGACGGCTCTCGACCCTACACCAACATCAACGCTGATAGCGTGACCGGCGCACCCCGCCAAAACTGGGTGGAGGATATTCGCGTTGTAGACATCGAGAACGTCCGCGGCTCAGAGGAGCTTTACAAGCTCGATAACGCCGGTTTTCAGTTTGGAAGGCACGCCTCAAAGCATACCGGCTTTTTAGACGACAAAGAGATCGAGGCCGAATATTACCCCGAGTGTATTGAGCTTATCAAGAAGCTAAGCGGGGCGAGCAGTGTTGTCATCTTCGATCACAGTTAGTGTGCCTTGCTTTCCGTTTTCGTTTGCTAATCCGAATGGCTGATTTTGTATACAGCGATTCGCCGCCGCCGCCCTGGCGAAGCTGATGACAGCCCCCAGAAGCGTCAACCCGTTTCTCTCGTACATGTAGACCAAACAACGGCCTCTTCCATTACCCGTGTTCACCGTCACCTTCCCCCGACCGATACACCTGCTCTCCTTAAACGCCGTTTCCAGATCATCAACCTGTGGCGCCCCATCTCACACACTGCGCTTGACTGGCCTCTCGCGCTTTGCGACTTCCGCAGCGTTGACGTGAAGAAGGATCTTGTCCCAGTTGCACTTATTTACCCAGACAAGGAGGGCGAGACGTTTGGTGTCAAGCACAACGAAACGCACAAGTGGAAGTACATGAGGGGGATGGAACCAGATGAATTCGTTCTTATCAAATGGTAAGCATCTTTCTCGAATTAGTAGGTGATGGGGTCAATGACAGGGTGACATCACATAGCTTCGATTCGGTGCAAGATGGGAGCGTGGCTATCCTTACGCCGCACACTGCGTTCCGGGACCCAAACAGTCCGGAGGGAGCACCTCTCAGGGAGTCCATTGAGATTAGAGCACTTGTCTTCTATGATTACTAGGCGTCCCAATGAGTTTCAAACTTGAGCAAGAAATATTTGTGTCCCTATATGTAACCTTATGCCTATCTTGATTATTATAACAGTCTACAGAGATGAATTGTTGCTCAGGTAAAAGCACTCACGGACGAGTTGACTTGCCACTGAAGATTAGTTTCTCACCTTCCTCGCTTACGGTCTGAGCCACACCACAGCCTAGAGAAAAGAACGGATACGACCCCGAATCAACGCGTGGAGAAGAAGTCTTTCGCCGTTGGTTTCTTGAGCTCGCGTTTGATTGCCAACCATCCAGCATGCGCAGCAAGTCGGGGGTTTTTATTTGCATTGCCAGTGAGTCGACTGCGATTAGTATTGTGGAAAATAAGGATCCTCATCTACTCCCCAGATGGTGTCCGAAATCCTGTCTTGGGATCGCATATTCAAGTGATAATGGTTGTCCTTCTGGTCCAAGCTGCAATGTGATTATTTGCCGGCCCACGATCCACGCTGTCATGAGACACGACTCCAATAATATGTTTCAAGTCAATTTGTCCTCCAGGGTAGCACATGGCTCATATGACCCATGATTGGGTATCTACGGTCTTTAAACCAGAAACCGTAGCTCACCGTCTACTCTAACCTGTGCTCTGTCACCAATCGGCTACTAACCCCGGCTTCCCAGAGCCTGCGATATTGGCTCAAATTTGACACGACAGTTGTTCCGATGGGCGGTTCGTGTGCTCGCCCTCCACATGCATCCAACCAGTGGTGGCCATTGTCATTGTATTCGCCATCAGCTCCGAGTCATTGGCATATCCACCGGTGATATCTTCCCTCAAGCTGCGGCTTCTTGGTGGCTATAAAGACCTCACCCATTCATTCCATGCCCTGGCGACCCATCGGCATCATGTATTCATTCTCCATGGGCCTCAGCAAGTTATGCGCACTTTTGCTTGTCTCAGTATCTACACTGCTTGTCCGCGTAAACGCCCAACCAGTGCCATTATCCCCTAGTAGCTGGCCACAGGTATATCCTGGAATGCCCGCGGGAAATTACAGCCCAGCATGGCAGAGTTGTACGTCCTGATTAACCTCTCCGTGAATCTTCCCTGACTCGTGACGTTCATAGATTTCCAAGTGACCGAGACCTTACCTAACATCTCGTGGCCTCTATCGCGTAACTGGGCTGGCAACATTCCTGTTCAAAGAGCCGGGCATCCTAATGATACTCTCTTCTTTTGGGCATTTGAATCTTCGAATGGCTCGTTCACGGCGGACAATAACGAGCCATGGGGAATCTGGCTGAACGGAGGGTGAGTTCACGAATTCGTTTTTGGTCTTTGACTGGTGCGACTCAACTTTGTTGGACAGTCCTGGCGCCTCTAGCCTTGTCGGACTCTTTTTCGAAGTTTGTTCCATCTTCCTGGGTGTAATGACTCTTAAGTTGATGTTGGCGGGTTGTTCTTCAGAATGGGCCCATTCATGTCGCGAGCAATTATTCTGTTTTACCAAATCCCTATTCTTGGTCCACTGTCGCGGATTACGTGTGGATCGATCAGCCGGTGTAGGTCACTCTTTTTCGTGTTTTGGGCAATAGAGCTGACATGTTTGTATCAGTGGGGTTGGATACAGTACGGCTGACTCTTCTGGCTACAGTAGGTATATCATGACCCCTCTATGGCTTCTTATTAACGCCCGAGTTAGTATCCAGCGAGGATCAGATGGGTGCTGATTTTGTGAGTACCGGCATTGCGTCATCGGGGGAATTGAGCTGATTCAAAGCTGCCAGATGGGTTTTTTGGAGAACTTCGTCCAGGTTTTTCCTAATCTCGCTACACGACCTCTGCATCTCACTGGAGAAAGTTACGCTGGGACGTACATTGTAAGTGTTGTCTCATTGCCCACGTGCCAACTTGCTTATCTGCGCTAGCCTTATATCACGAAAGCCTACTTCGAGATGGAAAACCCTCCTGTCAATCTTGCGAAGATTGCTATTGGTGATGGAGCGATTGGGTCCCTCGAGACTTTCGAAGAGGTCCCCGTAGTCACCATTTTGGAAACTTACCCCCAGATCATCGGATACGATCCGGAAGTTTTTGCGTACTTCCGTGAACAGTGGGTGAAGTCTGATGCCATTGTATAAGCCCCTCACCTGTAATCTAGAAGCGATCTTTGCGGATACAACCTCACGCTACAATATCCCCAACCCAAATTTTTCCCATCTATTACGCCTCGCCCCCCGTCCCAGGGCGGAATGAACTTCAAGGGAAGGTTTTCACGACAAGCATTCCTGAAGGAAGTACAAAATCGGTATTCTACTAAGCTCCTTGAGCGCGATAACGCCCTCGTAAAGAGAGAAAGAATTCAAGCGCGCGACACTTGGAAACGTAGCCTTGCTGGGCGTGCTAACGGTACGATCGATCCGTGGTATGGTTGTGATGTGTATAGCGAGATGCTCGATTATGCCGTCAATTATACATTCCCTTGGTGTAAGTCTTCCTGACCGAGAAACCGTTGGTTTGCGATAACCATTATTCTTGCCTTAGCTTCTGGACATGATTTCGATGTCTATGATGCCCCCGATGCTTTGAGCCCAGAAGCAACCATGGATGCTGCTCCGTTTCTTAATGGTGTGTCAGCAGGCTCCGTTCGCAAAGCTTATTGCTCACACGTTCCCTCCAGACCCTCAGACCCGCACAGCACTTCATGCACCGACCAGCAAGGATTGGATGGAAATTACTCCTGATCCATTTGGCGCTAACGCTAATCGTATGTATGTCACTGTCGAGTTCGATCTTATGCTGATGCGATAGGCTCGTAGCTAATAGCCCTTATGGTGACCCAAGTGAGTCTTATATCCGCTTTCGAACATAAGGGAAACTTACCTCCTGCCTCCTCTCTCTAGGTCCCCCGTGAGTGCAGACGCTGTCATATAAGAATGACCCACTCACTCAAACACCACAGGCCAATGGTATTCTTGTCCGAGCTTGCGACCAATGCGACGGCGCACAACATGTCCATCATCATATACTCTGGCAATGACGACACCCTCGTCCCTCATTTTGGCTCTCAGGGTAAGCACCACCCGCCTATGAATCGTGTTACATCCGTTGATCAGTTCTACTAGTCGTTATTCAAGTACGATTCTCCCATCCTCCGCGTTTCTGGGTTGACTGATGTCCACTTCAGAATACGACATTCGGGGGAATCCAGGGCTTCACGCGTAAGCCGGACACGCCATGGTATAACGATAATGGCGAGCTTGCGGGGGTTGTCCACCAAGAACGTGGGTGGACATATGTTCTTGTTGCCCACGCAGGCCACCTCGTCGGTTACAACAACCCCGTCTCTGTTTGTATCCGTTTCCTTTCTTTCCCCCTTCATTGTCTAATGTCCCCCTGAGGCTCTCACTTTCATTCGAGAATTCGTTTTTGGTAACAACCAAACGGGTCTTGTCACCAAAACGGGCTCTGGGGTGGTCAGCGTCGTTGGTGGTGAAGTGTCCTCTCTCTCAAATGAAGTTATGACCGGTCAAGCGGGTATTTATTATGGGACTGGTACGACGGCCTCAACATATTTCTTCCCAAGCGCCACTGTGGATGCGTGGAATGCGTATATCGCAACAGCAACGGCGACTGCTACGAGTGGTGCGAGGTCTTTTGGATTGGGGGGTTCTTGGATGTGTAGGGCGGTTGTGATAGGGGGTGTTTTGGTGATGGTGTTTATGGTGGTGTAGAGACGGTTATTTACCTGGACACGCAAACATTGCGATCGTGAAACGGATTTGTGTTCTATGTGACATATGTTGTAAGTTGTTGGTAATCGTATTACTGTGGTGTGCATTGCAATGAGTAAGAATCACATCTAATCAATCTATACATCAGAATACTTACCCAACAAACTCCAGTAAGACAGGGGCTACACTTTCCCACGAATTGCCGGGTTGCAACAAGCAAAGTAATTTCCGATAATCAACTTGAACTTCATGATTCAAGTCCCCAACTGCTAGTGAACATTTGGGAACACTCCACCACAGGATCTCGACAAGGTCCAGGAGATTATACTCAGGAGTTCAACTACGGATAAGGTCTGTTCCACAATTTGCAGGTCAACTCCACCGAGCCTCCTCCAAGGGCTTCCTGTGAGACCAAATTGACGAAACAAGATAAGCACCGTTCTGCCATCTACTTCTTATCCTTCCCATGCCTGGGAGTTCCTTCGCGCATTCCTCTGGTCTTTATCATCATTTTTAGTAGGCTTTAGTGTGTTTTCCAATGGGGAAAACCATTCCTGAAACATCGAGTCCTATCCGGTTTCTTCGCACATCCATATGTACGATACCACCCGAAACCCGTGTCATCTCTTGGGGATGAATCGTGATTTTGCGGCTTATGTGCGCGGAATTAAGACATGATCCCCGGGTAGCCCTGAAGCTGGGATTTAAAATGCGACTCACCAAGTGTCTACATAGTTTCGCATTCGTTTCACTTCTCACCTCCCTTCTGACCACCGATCATTGACTTTTCAACCTCTAACATGTCAGGCGAAGCCCAAATCGAAGCTCTCCTGGAGATCATCAACAAGTCGGCCCGCCAAGCTATCGCCGAATACAAGAAGGGCGGCCACGAGGTCCCTACCATCCAGTCGAAGGATTATCACCCCATCGACTTTGCTATTGATACAGTTTCCCTAAAGAAAGCTGTGAGATTGCTCGAGGGTGCTACCCAGCAGCTATGTGCGTCGTTGGCTCCACCTCAGCACACCGTCCAGAACGTGAGTCCCATCGTGGTCTTGTTGCAACTGTATCGAATCCCCGGATTCTTTTATGTCGTAGTTTGCAATGTCATTCGAGTGGGCATGTATCGGAGTTGCCCTTCGTGCGCATGTTGCAGATGCGTTGGCGAAGTACCCAAAGGGTCTCCATATCGATGAACTTGCACCAATGGTGGGTCTTGAGAAGGGCAAACTTGCTCGCGTACTTCGTCTCCTTGCTACTAAGGGATGCTTCATCGAAGGTACGCAGTTTCCCACCCCTCCCCTGTGTTTTCATTGTATCCCACTGATTGCTGGTTCCAGTCGAACCCAACGTCTTTGCCAATAACCGCATCTCCCTTATCACGCTCTCAACTTCCAATCCTGGCGCGCTCTCCCGCATTGAGGTAGAAGATGTCTCTCAAGGTGCTGCTGTCCTATACGAGACAATGACAGAACCAGAGTATGCGAAAAGCTACGACCCTGACAGAGCCCCTCTTATCTACGCCCTCAAGAAGAAAGGTTTCGAGGGAAGTTTCTTTGACTGGATGAAGCAGGATGTGCGTAGTTCCTTTTCTTTGCAAGCGCGGCGAGTTGGGTCGCTGACTTATCGACATCATTTAAGTCTGAGAGACGCGAGGTGAGTGCCTTATGGACTTTTGCGTTTGTGAGCTTATAAACCGGCGTTGACGCGCTTGAATAGAACTATCACCGCGCTATGATCGGGCTTAGCCATATCATGGGTTCGCTCTCCATCTTGCACCGTAAGCTGATGCTTTCCATTGTCTTGCTTCCAGCTGTAGCTGAGTCATAATAGACTATCCATGGAATGAGGTCAAGACCGTGTGCGATGTTGGCGCCAGCGTCGGGACAGTCTCCTTGCCCCTGGCAAAGATGCACCCGCACCTGAAAATCACCGATCAGGACTTACCGGAGGTATTGGTCCAGGCCAAGGATGTGAGTTGCATTACTTTGGCTAGCATGGTTCCTCTGTGCCTCGAGGGCTACCCACCGCTGGGAAATGAGGGGACTAATTTGGTATTTCGTTGATATAGGTGTGGTCTAAAGATGCGCCTGAGGTATTGCAGAGGAATCAAGTGGAATTCGTTCCTCTCAACTTCTTCGAGCAAAGTCCAGTTCAAGGTCAAGACGTATACTATGTGTGTCTTTCTTCTCATGTCATTTTCCCTTGTTCAATTCTAATGTGTGTTCAGCTCCGCAACATCATCCATGATTGGCCCGATGCGGAGGCCTCTATTATCATGAGAAACGTCAAAAAGGCCATGGGCCCCCATAGTCGACTGTTGATTCGTAAGTCGTTCATAATCTACAGCAATCTCTCTCTTTATCTTTCACCTGCCCCATCTAGATGACTACCTCTTAACCCCTGCTAGCCGCGACCCCAACGCGAAAAGTTACGGAGCAGATGTGGCCCCTGAACCAATGCTCCCCAACTTTGGCAATGGCAATAACCGAATGTATCAGCAGGACTTGAACATGTGGCTCGTACATAATGCGAAGGAAAGGACGCTTGCTGATTCGCTTGCGTTAGGGTGAGTATCAACGGCCTTCACTGTTTCATCTGTTCTGTTTCGCCTCGAAGAAGCGGGAACGATGCTGACATCCGTTACATCCTTTTGCAGTTCCGCGGCTGGTTTGCGATTGGAGAAGGTGTATGATCTTGCCGAGTCCGCTGTATTGGAGTTCAGGATTGCTGCCTAATGAAAGGGCATACGCCTTTCATTGGTAAGTTGGTTATCCTGTGCCCCTATGTTCACTAATGACGTGGGATGTTGGTTCAAGAATTACATCTTGTACCATCACGTCTGTACACGTTTAGAACGCGCCGTATCCATCTATCGTACGTCTGTAGTCGCGAGACGGACTCCTTTGGCCCTCAACGGGCACAGACACGTGCAGTGAATAGTTCAACATAATTCAACATTGTTTGTGATATTTCATTTGCGTCTGATCTGAGGAGTGAACTACCCCCTCGCTGTTGAACTTGGGATTGTGTCTGCATTCTCTGCACGCGGCCAGACGTAAGAGGCTTCAGTAGGTTGATATCCAGGAGGGTAATACATATATGGCAGAGTAGTTATTCTTGTCATGAAGGAGAGGGTAGACGCGATAGGTGGTATCTGTCTGGTCATTGACTCAGAATGGTGCGGACGAACGATTCATAGTTGATATTGCCATCACTGGAGGCATCGGGAGTCAGATCAGACTATGGGAAAGAGTTGTGACATACCCTCCAACCTGTACCCCCTTGAGTAGCTCATCAACCTCCTCCTCCGTCATCTTCTCCCCCAGTTGTGTTAGTACATATCTGAGTTCTCCAACGCCGATGAACCCGTTTCCTTCCTTATCGAACACCTGGAACCCTCGAATGAATTCCTCTAGAAGAACGACGCGTCAGCGTGGTTCGGCAATCGTACATCCAACATGAACCCACCTGGCGTTCCTGCAGGCTTGAAGCCATCGGGTCGATTGAGGATCGTCAAGAAACTCTTGTAATCAATATCCCGGGGTGCAGCTGCGGTAATATCTGCAACCTCGGCTTGTGTTGGGTTTTGGCCTAGTGCGCGGAGGAGATCACCCAAGCTTTCCCTTGGAATGGCACCGGTCCCTTTCTTGTCAAAGAGTGCGAAGGCTTCCTTGTACTCTGCGATGAGTTTGGTGAATCACGAAAACCGAACTGTGAAGTGGATAGAATGAAGTACCTGCGTTATCGTTCGACATTGGATGGAAGTTAGTATTAAGCACTTGGATCGGCAAGTTGATGTTTGCCAACTGCCTACGCCACACGGTACTTGCCAATTAGTACCACTACCACAAGCAATCGACTCAATGAACTACTGTCGTCCCTGGTGCATTAACAGTTGTTTCTGACATTTCACAGAAGCATATTCTAC
This sequence comes from Chalciporus aff. trinitensis, assembly GCA_038089015.1. Classification (NCBI taxonomy): domain Eukaryota; kingdom Fungi; phylum Basidiomycota; class Agaricomycetes; order Boletales; family Boletaceae; genus Chalciporus; species Chalciporus aff. trinitensis. The sequence continues at coordinate 31,386 of JBBPJZ010000159.1, forward strand.
GTGGCATCGAGCATTATGCGTGCCAATCGCCTGCGGGAAATTTCCCAAGCTCATGAAGAGCTGTCTTACGAATGTAGGTGCAATCATATTGCTAATGTGTGTTAGAGCGCCTATGATTATGCTTCGCGTACTCTGTGACACCGCGGCAGAGTAACGAGTGTTCTCGCAACTGTTAGGGGATAGAGAACAGCCAAACCCTCAGCTCTCTGGAACGCAAGGCAACATTACCCTCTCTCAAGTGGCGCTTTTCCCAGTGACCAGCCTGAGAGTCATGGCATGTGAACTGTGGTATGGACCTGCCAGCTTCTGGGCGCCGAGGGTATGGTAACTGACGGCAGAGGGAAAATTCAGTCCCACCATCTCACAGGGTGTTGTTTACAGCCCTTGGGTTTGGGGCATTCAGTATCGCATTCACGCGTGACTATCGCCAGGGGAACACGTCTCCCTGAATCGGGGTTATCATCTAATAGTGAGGCAAGCCATGACGATATAAGGACGACGTTGGGGAGAGAGCTAGACCTCTCGTGTTCTGTGCTCCATCATGGAAGCTGCTGCTGTATTTTCGCGACAAACGTTTGATTACATCGTCGTAGGTACGTTGCCAAAGTGCAGTTTTGAGCATCTGACGAATACAGGTATAAGGGGGTGGAAACACCGGACTCGCTCTCGCCTCACTGTGAGTACATATTCGAACTTATCCGTACAGAAGTGATTGACGAGTGTGTTAGACTTTCCGCTGACCCAAACATTCGGGTTGGTGTTATTGAAGCTGGACTCAGGAAGGATGATGACATGATTCTCCTACCAGGTAGGTCTTGATCCGCATAAGTCTATGGATATTATGCTGAGCTACCGGTAGGAATGATCGGTAAACCACTCAATAGTCAGTCCAGCTGGGCCTAGCATCCGTGTCGACTCTCTGATTACAGTGCAACTGTAGATCCTGATTATGACTGGTCCTTCCTCACGAAACCACAGGCATTGGCCAAGAACCGCAGGATTCCGATCCCTCGGGGCAAAGT
>JBBPJZ010000160.1:0-32157 GCA_038089015.1 Chalciporus aff. trinitensis
GTCCACAGACGTAACAAAGCTACAATTTATTAGTTATCTACAAGGCTTAGCCTATTTGCATCACTAAGCAGGGACCTTGAGAAAGTAGTACCACGAGTTGTGGCTGGTCGAAGACCATGTCGTACACAGGGTGCTTTAGTAGCGAATCAATACCGCCGGGCCCGTATGGAACCTATCTCGCTTGCATCTCCAACAATGACGCCACAGCCTCTACAAACATAGATTTTGCCCACATAAAATCTAGAATTACGGATTGTATCATATCAACGAGTGTTATGTTACCATTGCCGTCAATATAATATGCGGCGGAATTTAAGGTCCAGGTAAAAGGCTCGAATGGCGGAGTAGGCCAAACTAAGAACGTAAATTAAATGCTGTAACGATTATATTGTTCGTTGTTCAGCCACATGATGATTGAGTTCTAGGTTAGGAAGAGAGAACTTTGTGGTCTCCTGGGACCTTTTTCTGGGTTGCATTCAATGACCTCGTCACTCATTATGTGTGTGGCTGTTGCCACTGCTACACTCACACCCACCCTAACTCAGGATAGTATTGCACCTCTTTGAGACTGGGCTGGATGTTAACTTGATGGTGAGTCATGCTGCTCCTCGACTAACACGGAAGGTGCGCAGCCTCGGCCTTGTACTGCTGTAGATGGCATAGTGCCAGTGGTTACCAACGTGGCGGAAGCAAGGGTCTAAGGTTTGATGGAGTGTTGGAGTTTTGGTGTACTGATAGCACCAAGGATAGTACCACCTTCAAATGATAAGGACATGTACTTACGTGCCATTGAATTGTGACATTAATTGAGTGCATCAAAGTTCAGCTTGATTAATGTCTCAGTCGTAAGAGCAGGAACTGTATAAGAAGACGAACGACGTCCTTCAAGACTCCAATTGCTTGAGTTGCATCCATCGACCCTCATGTCCATCATGCGTGTAGCCTCACTCCTTGTTGCTTTCGGATACCTCTGCGTTGCCATTGCCGCACCTATGCCCACCTCAGCGCCCACGGCGGCCGCCGGTGCCCTGGGTATTTCGGGTTTGACTGGGAGTGAGTAATTTCAAGCCGATCCGTTTTGAGTTACCTGCATAATCCCGGGGGACAGGAGCTCTACAGCCTGATTTTAATGAACCAAGACGGGTCACAAACGTGAAGCGGGTTGACTCTGACTCGTGGGGACATTTTATCGAGGTGGCTGGTGTTCCGGCTGACACTATGGTTTGAGTGTACCTGGGCAGGCCACGAAAGAGAAGCGGGCTGACGCTGAGGCGTGGGGACATTTTATCGAGGTGGCTAGTGTGAATGATGCTCTCTAAATGTTTTCGGAGCAGGCAGAAAGTGTTGGAAGGAGTGATGTAGGTTTATTCGGTAGGGTCACTGTAATAGTATGACGGATGCTACCTCTTCGGCGATATTGACAATGTAGGAATATTTTTTGGAAACCCCAGAAGAGAAGGGTCAGGAATGGAGTGTGAACTCGGTGCGCGATCTTCCTCCTGTTTCAGAATGAAAACATAGAGATGTCGATCAGAGATCACCTGGGGCGAACGAGTGATGTCTTCGACGCTGCTCTGGTGAGGAATTAAGGGTAGTCTATCTTTGGCCTACCTCAAGGCCCGGGCTTGGTGAAGGTTCTGCGAATACCATCGCGCGGTCGTGACCAGAGTGAGGCAGAATTTTCACTGGCAGGGAGGCAGACGACACAGTCATCGTTTGACTGAATCATTGATCACCCTGCATCATGACTGCCGGTCATAGCTATCCGCCGCCGCTACTTAGTTGGCGAAAATCTGTGCGCGAGTCAGAGTCGGATTTGGAATTGTTTAAGGAGTTCAGATGTGTGCTGTGACTCCGTTACAGACCCAAACCAAAGAACGTGACCGACTCACCTTCACGATAGTTCACGATCCAATACACTCTCTCTTGATTTGTCCCGCGAGCCCATCGTTCCGCTGGGAGATAGATGATCTGTCAATATTAACAACCATCTACCCAAGCTCCTTTCACACACTTTCCAGCTCGGAGCCTCGACTGGCGCACAGCAATGTGGGTGCTACTCCGGTCTTCTATCCAGGGAACCACTGTAATTACGAGTGTTGAACACATTCAGCTGTGGTGCAAACTCACTCCCCTTTGCCTACTTTCCTGCTTCATTCGCAGTCATCGTTTCTCGCGATTGATGCTGGAACGAGGGTTGGATTGAGTCGATGGTGCAAAGGAGACAGGGTGACGCGGTGGCTGGATGTAATCTCCTTAGCTTCAGCTGAAAAAAGATACGAAGGGCTTTTCTTGCGCCGCAGAGTGAAGAAGCCACCCTCATGAGCCGTTGTAAAAACGACGACGAGGTAACCAAACATTCTATGCGAGCGATCGAGATGCACGTGCGACTTCAAAAAGAGCCCTGTGCCTATTATTGTAAGCCAAGTAATAGAAAATCATTCCTGAAGAACCTACCATAGACATTGAGTTTGCACAGTTCAACGTCTATACCCCTGCTATCCCTGTTGCCAACGTAAACGAGGTTGGAATTGTGTGTACGAGAGATATCTTCAGTCGTGCATCTCCTGGGCTGCTGGACAGGGACCCATTGTTTATCATCTCTCTTGACTACTTTGAGAACGTATGCCAGCTGCAGGGACACTCGATCAACGCGCAGGGTACTACGTAATGTGCTAGTACTAATTGTCCCAGTTTGTACCTAAGCAGTCATTTCCGTTTCTAGTGGTGCTGGCTAGATTTAGTCTCGTAACCAGACGTTTTAGGACGCGGCGGGGCTGAAGACCAAAACGTCTGGTCACGAGACTAGGCTAGATTATGATCATCGGGTTTAACATTCCGAAAGCCTATGATCACTATCTCACTCCGAGTCTGAGCTAGATCCTGTATCCAACAAGTTCCAGCAACTTGAATCATGCAATGATGCATGACATCTTCCCACCAGAAATTATTCTCAATATTATCTGTTCCCTGGGCCCTCTAGACGTCGTCCGGTTGCGTACGGTAGGCTTCTGATATGAAATCAACCACCTTCTCTGATTTTACTCCTGGCTTGCAGGTTTCAAAGCAACTCCGCGACATCACCTCTGACCGATTGGTGTGGAAGAGGCTCTACGCAAATGCTTCATTGCCACGCCCACGTGGACCATTTCCATTCCAATCCACCCAGTTTCTTGAGAATACTTTGGTCCGATCAGCACGGTTGGCAGAGCCCTGGACGACGCAGCCCATCTCGGCTGTCCCAATGACGCTGCGGGCTGCTGGTTCAACAATAGTGCCTAGGATCATCTTTGGCAAATGGTTCCTCACTCTGCAGTCAGAGAACCAGATCGTGAAGCGCGATCTAGATTCAGGAAGAATTCATCAGGTTCTTTGGGAATTCGACGGTGAGGGAGTAATCTTTGCATGGGATGCGTGTTGTATGGCATCTCCCGAAGGGCAGCGTGTATATATCGCAATTTGTAAGCAAGGTTGGGGGAACTACGATCAACCATGGTGTGTCTACTTTGATCTCCCAAACATCCAGACACGTTTATATTTTATCCTCAGGGAACTCCTGGAGTTTCGGATGAGTGAAGAGTCTGGAAATTTGGTTCATTGTGTCTCGTTAACTATACCTCCAGCTGCAACGATTCGCCACATGCAAGGGATCCCGCGTCTTTTCTACGACAGTGGGCCTTTTTTGTACTTAGTTGGTCGTGGTTTGATCTTCGATACGCAAAGTCGGGTCTTTTGTCAGTTCCCTGGGTACCCTTATTTGGTATGTGAGCGTTTCAAGTGTCGAATTTCCTGAATTTCTCATCGAGAGTTAGGAGTACTCACTGGTCTTACCCACCCCCACGCATGTGCTTGCTTTCTCTCACTCTTCAACGGGACGCGGAGCGGTTGTACATGCATACGTGATTCCTCCGGGCTCACATCCGATTGACAATGGACCTGTTACCCTCCGCATCACCCATGAAGGAATAATACCCAACTCCTTTCCCTTCTCTCTCCTCCGACACACCATTTCTGATTCCACGGATTCACCCATACAAATTAGAATCCTCGCTGATCAAATCTCGAGAAGAAAGCAACGGGTCCTCTCATTCGTCGATCTTATCCTCCCAAAAATTGATGTCAGCAATGCCGTCGTCCTCCCCATTTCCGTTAACGTTCGCCAAGCTTGCACAATTGACATCCCAACCTCCCTCTATGGTATCATAGACATCCTCGTTGATGCATCGGATGACGGGCATGCTCGGGGGATCTGTGCAACTGCTGCCCGGATCCATCCTCGGGAAGGTGATCTTGGGGGAAATTTGTTTAGGTTTTCTGTGGTAAAATTTACGATTGATGCTTCCGGGGATGATTGTGTGGCGGCCATTGGCGCGCCGTCAATGCTCGAATGGGATTATTCCATGGAGCAATGCCTATCCCAGACTGTATTAGATGGCGTCAATGGGAAGCTTTATTGCTTCGAGCGTGGGAGGAAGAACGACCATCCAGACGGGCGGCTGGTTGTCCGAATACAATCACTGTAAATGTTAGATGGAGATGTATCATTTACGCACTACCGATAGAATACCTGGTGTACGAAATTTCGAGGGAAGTGGACTAGTTTTCATCGTTGTCATGATTCGTGTTCTTACTTAGGGTAATGATTAGATGGAGTTGAAGCGTACAATGGACAAAGGATCGATTCCGTCAATCTATTGGAAGGATGTTAACATATTGAAGGAACACGATGTACGGTAGCGTGCTTACAGTTCGAAGCATGTCTTTCGGCCTGTCGTTTCCGTAGGTGTAGCGTGTGTCATGGCTACTTGATTTCGTCTACTGTGAGAACAGCGGAGCATCCTGCCCGTGTCTGCCAGGGATACCCTGAGTCGAACTTCGCGGTCGGGTCGATATCCCAGCCTTTGGTCTCGATTATCATGTCGGGAGTGACATACGGTTTACAGGTGAGATTCACCTACGTTTCGGTGACATTGAATGGAACTATCACCTTGCTTGACAAGGTTTCTGGCACCCAGACAGTTCGCCAACCCCTATCGTACTGGAGTATTCCGGGTCAGACCGAACAAACAAAAGCAAACCAACATTCACCGGATTAGGCTAGTAAACAGCCCTAAGCAAAATCTTGTTCACACCGCGGCAAGCAAGGTTTCTGCCGACGCCGGGCGATACCTCCCAAGTTAACAATTCTTCAGGGAGAGCTCGGCCGATACTCAACATGAGGGCCATGAAACTGTGATCATCGACATGGTTCAGACGTCACTTGTCGATGATAGTATCGTGAGGGCGGCGGCGGCGAAAGCCTTTGACACGCTTCAAGAGCACATCGGACCCAAGGCCATCGATGAAACCATATCGACACTACTGGAAGTCCTCTATCAACCTGGTGAAAGCTCTGGCACCACACTTGAAGCCCTGCGTGAGGTCACGTCGGTGAGTATTAACTTCATTGCGTTTCTAATGACGAGCCCTGATCCTAATGTCTGTGATAGGTCCGCGCATCGACTGTCTTCCCTGTTCTGATCCCCACACTTATCACGACGCCGATGACTGTATTCAACGCTCGAGTTCTCGCTTCTCTCGTAACATTTGCTGGAAATGCACTCAGCAAACGCCTCACGAACATCTTGAATGCCTTGGTGAAAGTGCTCGAAGACGAAAAAGAAGAGGAACTGTTCTCCCCTTGACGATGCACTCCATGCTTTGCTGGAGTCTATCGAGGATTCCAAAGGATTGAACACGTTGATGCTCCTCCTCCTCGGATAGTACGTTGTGTCGGCTCCTTCATGTGCCTTTCCGTTGACGCCATATAGAAGACTAAGAGTAATGCTCCTGCGCGGCGCCTAGCTCATGCGGACTCTTCTTCGCTCTCTGGGAGGAACTCGAACTCGACTCGTTGAATGGATCGGGCTCGATAGCCTGATCACTCTTTGACGATCCCGAACTGAGAAAGTAGCCCTACAGTCCTTTCCCTCTGATCTATACGGTACCAATCTCGATAACCGTCGCAGCTGTTCGAGTCAAGCCGTTCCGATTCCCATCTGGAACCCATCTGTCGACTTAATTCGACCCAGACTTCCTCTCAGGGAAGCGCAAATCCTCACGATGCCCACAAAAAATAAGATTCTATCCAAGATCTTAACGGCACGCTCGCAATCCTAGACTTGGACCCATCGTAAAACCTGCTGAGCACAAGCTTCCTGCTGAATACTTCTGTAATTACTCCTTCAAGGCCTGATCTCCACCCTCGCCAGAATCGTTCCGTCTTTAACTACGTTTTGAAATCCTTTCCACGAGTGTTTGACTCGTTCGTTGATACGCATAAGATCATCTGCTAGGCTTTGCTCCTGTTGCTCTAATTGCTTTCACATGCACAGTCATATATAACGTTTTGTCCTCGTCATCAGCCTCTTTCATCGTTCCTGTCATACTGGGTAACTGATCGTTATCGGCACCTGTGGGAGTCGGAGTCTAGCAGCAACCTCATGGTAAACACCATCCGATGGAGGGACCCTCCACAGCCCTGTGCAGCAACTCTCCCCTCCCACCACCTACAGCGCCATGTCTACCGAAGAGCCAGAGAAAACTGTATGTACGTTGGTTGGAGTGTTTTGTGACCCGTTGGTGTCCTGGGAGCACCCGAATGCGGTACTGAAACCCGGTGTGGCTGTGGACCACGCCATGGGTTCTGTTTACTTCGAGACAGCCAAACGAGCCAACGCAACCTACAACCTCGATCCCCCAATCGACCCCAACGACTTCAGTGCGATGCTTATCCCAGGTTGTTCCGATAATTCTACATGTCTGTGAGCCTCTGACAGTAGCCTTTCAGATGTCCAGCCCACACAAAGGCTCTCTGATGTTGCATCCTGTCTCACGGTGGTCATCCGTCCGGGTGTTGCGGACCAGAAACGCCTCGAAGAGAAAGTCAAGAACTGGAAACTTCTTGAGATCAAAGACAAAGAATCGAAAAAAAATACGCCAGAGTTGGTCAAAGAAGGGTCTGGAACGGATGGCAGTCGAGGCATGTTTTGTTCGTTCTGTCGATTCGGGCCTTGTATCTCATAGTCTGCAGAGAAGAAGAAAAATAGGAAAAAGAAGGCTCAAGGCTCCGCTGAAAGCGAAACTCCTCCTCTCAGCGAACTTTGGGAGATAGTGCGAAAGCAGGGGACTGAGCATCGAGGAGCAGTTTCTGACATCCGCACTGTTGTTGAGGAGCTCAAAGTCGACAATCGGAGGCTTGAAGCTGACAATACCACGCTCAAAGCGAACCTTAAGACGCTTGAAGCTGACAATACCACGCTCAAAGCTGACAATACCACGCTCAAAGCGAACCTTAAGACGCTCGAAGCTGACAATACCACGCTCAAAGCTGACAATACCACGCTCAAAGCGAGCCTTAAGACGCTTGAAGCTGACAATACCATGCTCAAAGCGAACCTTACGACGCTCGAAGCTGACAATACCACGCTCAAAGCTGACAATACCATGCTCAAAGCGGAGGTCAAGGACCTCAAGACTGAACTGAAAGACGCGGTAGGCACCCTGAAACAAGTACAACGACTTGCTTCTACCATCATGGCTATGCTGATAAGTGCTTCATCAGGTCGCCACTTCCCTATACAAGATCCACCTTCGCTGCCTTCTGGATATGGGTCGGGATCAAATCATCCTGCATATTTCCCCAAAATCTTCTTGGGAAACTCTCGTGGGCGGCCGGTCTGCTGAGCAGCTCTCGCAGGACCTGTTCTCTCAACTCAAGGATGTCCCTGCTCGACCATCGTTGCATGCTCTACAATTCCTCTGTTCACGCAGCAAGGTACGGAAGGAAGGTAATGAAGCTGCACACACCGCCGGACCTGAGGAGATTAGGGATGCAGTAACTTCGAAATTACTGGATACGGATGAGCGGGGCTGCCTGGAAGAGATCTTTGAGTTTGTGTTTGGATATGACGTCTAGAACAACAAGAACGTGTCCCGACTCGGAGATACCTCCTTTGATACTATTTTGGCACTTTATCTGCACTTGTGTACATTAATACGCTCACCAGGACCGACTTGTCCCTGTTTACTTCTAACGACCGAGCTCCCTGCGAGTTTTTTTCCAGTCGGCCGAAGGTATGATGCCTCAAGATCGCGCACATAACATCCACAAGTGGCACCACGAGCGCACGTCTTCGCGGTGCCTAGCTCAAATACGATCCCCATCTCAACATTACCCCGAGGCATTCTGCTTAGCGAGCGGGACGAGGGTAGTATCAGCATGCTTGAACGTGCGGAGTCCCGTTCGAATGATCTTCAAGCGTGACTTGCAATAAGGATCAGGGCATGCGATCTCCGCGTCCGTTGTCATCCAGTCGTTTGGATGAGTAACACGTTGCTTAGCTGCTAAGAGTGGTAGGACAGAGCCTAGAAGAACGCGGGGAAGTAGTCAATCCTAGTCTCATCGTGACAGCCCGTGAAGCCAAACATGAACTTTGAGGTCAAGAACACCGTTGGTACTCACCAAGCGAATAGATCGAGAATCCTTGGTTGGGTGGGAGATGCAACATCTCTCCTTCCAGAGTGAAATAGTCACCATTTTTTGCTCCGCACAGTATACGTTCGTTAGGCGGGCAGACAACCTCGACACGAAGGTCGTACAACTGAAAACTGTCATCAAACCCGCCCGAAACCCGTTGGGTCATCGTGGAAGACCGACGGCTATTAGGACTCTGGGAGGGCCTTCTGGTTGCGAATTCCACTCTTCGTGCGCCTTCACTGGCGCCTTTGCTATACTTTTACTACACGGGTTCTGCCCTTTGTTTTTGATGATAGTTGTTGTTGGGAGAAAATCGGGATGATGGATTGCGCAAGATCAAGGTCATCCTTTGGTCATCCGCTCGTCATGAATCGCCTTTCGGAACTTCTTCCAACTTCTCACCTGACCTACGATGCCCACTCTTCTTGTCAAGCCCCATCTACTATCTTGCGGCATGCCAGATCTCACACTACTCTCCTTTGAGCACCTTCCCTTGGAAATATTGCAGGGCGTGGTTCGCTATCTCGATATCCCGGATATCCTTCGACTGCGCAGGGTATGTCTGGGGTGTTTTCCGTTCTGGAACTTACTGTCTAATCTCACCTTTCATTTGCTCACAGGTCTCTCAATTTCTGAAAGGAATTAGCCAGCATCGAGACGTTTGGAGCGATGCCTATAGAAGAGCTGATTACATTCGCCCTCCTGGACCGTTCCTCTCACAGACTGCACACGACTTGGAGCAAGCCTTGATCGCTAGTTTTCGGGTCGATCAAAATCTTTGTCACGGACAGGATGGAGGCAATACGGAATGCGAAAAACCTGTTTTGAAGCTCCGGGAGATTCGGTACACCGGAGTTGCTCTCAATGTCAGCTTGGTGTTTGGGAGATTCCTGTTCGTCGCTCTAAGCGAGGAAGTTCGATGCTATGATTTGGATTTGGATGCGTTCGATAGCAATTCAGTTGCTAGCATCCTGCACAGATCGAACCGTGGGCTTCTGAAATCGTTCCATTGCGTTTCTGCCATAGATGCGCAAGGTCGCCCATTCGCGTGTGCAGTCATGAGCGAGGCAGCTGTGCAAACTTCACAGATGTAAGTGATATCGTTCCGCATTCTCAACTGAAGTTGGGTACTCATGTGAAAGCAGATCAATATATTTATTGCAAATCGACCAGTCAGAAGTTCATCTAGACCTCCTCTATCAGTTCGAGAAGAATCAATTTGGCATCGAAGTAGTCAATCTTGGTCCACGAGTACTTGTTATCCAAGGTCGCGAGAACGACGCGGACGACTGGCATCTATTTGCTTTTGATGTCCACACACGTACACAGCTCTCCCTCAATCCATACGCGGGGCAGGAGACGGACGAGGTATCTATTCTCCTGTTGTACCACACATGACCATCGACCAACCAGCTTCTTAGGTGGCATCTATGGAGATCTTGGAAACGACATTACCGACCACCATCTCTACATTGACCCACTTGCTCCTAGCAAGGTCGTTCTATTCCCGAGACTCCGGATGGTGCACATATCTGGAGGCGTTCCCCATCCCTCCTCTAAATGAATACCATCGTTGTTTCAAAGATCATTCCCAATCTCCTAGCACCATACTCGCTACATCCCATCGCGGTTTCATCACCGGGGTCAATATCACAGACAGCGTGCTCCTTCATGACTCCGTCATTGATCCAACGACCAAAGATATCCTTATCAAGATCCGAGTTCACGCCTTCGACAGCCATCGACCCCGTAATCCCTTATCCAACTACGGCTATCTTCGTCTCTGTGCGCCGTGCCCAGAGTCTGGGACCAATCCTCAAAAGGCGATAGGAACGATCGAGTTTCAGAGTCTCGGCTCCCTTGGTCAACGCTCTCGAACCCCATTCCTTCACCCTTCGCTAAACGGTTCTGGGAGGGCATTTTACACGCTCGAGCCTGGATCCTACGGCGTCATCGCTGCGCTGGAGTACAACGTCAGTGGGGACGGTGAGACCAAAACTGTCAATTATCCTTCAATTCTTAAATTCCCGACCCCACGCACTCTGCTGGACTATGATCAGTATTCGGGAAGGATATGTCTCCGATGTGCGATGGCAAAGTATAGCGTTATAGAGATTCTAGACTTTGCTGTGTAAAAAAAGGTAGTATACCATGTCAAAGGCATACCCCTATTCAGAATCCGCACTTTGAACTTGACTTTCGCACCCACAATGCCTTCTACGACACCAGGCCGTGATCTAACAGAGGCATGCATTAAGCTTTCCACGTTGAGGTTACAAGCATGAGCCTAACTCGTCTTACAGACTCTTGACATTTCGATGGTGGATCAAAGTCATCTTGCAAAGCTCGGAGTCGTCCGGAAACGCCTCATGGTCCCCCCAAAGCCCATAGACGATGTTATTGAAGCCCTTCCTCAGGATCTACAAAAAAGTGTGGATGATTTGAAGGAACGACTCCTGGAGTACTATAAGTCTTGGAACCTTCACTGTAGCGTGCATAGGGAACAAATTCTCCCTTGTTTAACACGCTAATATCTTTTTCACAGGTCCGTCGTCTTGGAGAGCTCATCTTGAACCCTGTATTCCTCGTTCTGTTCCGCATGGATCGTGGCACAGAGGGCAAAGCTGAAACGCTTTTCGTTCACGAATTGTCTATCACAAGCGAGGAGTCCCGTTCGAGGGGCTGTAAACTTATGAACGCCGTCACAGGATATGAGCTCTGGTTGACCGGGAGTTTCGACTACCTGCTCTCCAAGTGCCCATGTCAGGCCGGATTTGAGCATAGAGGTCAGCATCATCGTCATCTAAAACCGAAGAACTTGGGTCTTATAGAGGGTTTAGGTCGCTTGAGATCCTCAACCGTCACAAAGGAAGAAGTCTTCAAGGTTATGGAAGGTTGTCCCAAATTCTTGCTTGTCCAAGCAAAACGCGCTCCGGGCGAGGGTGAACGGTTCGCTGAGGTCCCAGAAGCTGTTATGCAAGCGCTTCTTGTCGCAGAGTGCAGTGGGTCCGTGAGGTCAATTACCGTTTTTTTCGTGCATTGACATTGACGGGGCTTCAGGGAAGATACAGTGAGATTCTGTCTGACCAACGGGAGGTTGTGGCGCTTTTACGTCCTTCGGAAGGTTGCCGTCCATTGGGTATATTACGAGTCCGATGACCTGGAGCTCAAATGGGAAACCTTGCGAGACTCGGACGGACAGTTGTCCAAGATATTCCTGCTCATAACGGAATGGGTGAGTGCATCTTCCGAGATGCTAAATATTAAACCGTCGAGCTCATGAAACTTAGCTCTCTCCGTCAATTCCAAATCTATACGTCCTTGATAACTAGAGGGCAGCTGGAACTTGAGTGGGCATAATTCCCTTTCGACTACCATAGGGTTATGCATCGTGTGGATGAGTTAGCTTCGCGAGAACTAAACCCGCGGCTCTTTCTTTATGGACACACTTCAAAGCGATGAGCTAGATGTAGCCTTCCATTTCAACCCGAAAACCTGAGCAAGTGGCCCGCAAGGGCGGTGATGCCATAGCGAAAAGGATTTAATAATATGATCCTTTTGACACTGAATACTCCCAATTCATAGTGTGTGATATGCATAACGCGATGTGAGGCAGGACCTGGGAGACGCACGATCAAGGTTTTCTCAGCATGGGTGGCCTCACGCAGAATGTTGAGTGTCTCATCTTACACTTACAACGTCACGGTTGTCGGAGGACCTGCATCGCCTGAGACACCCGTGTGTCTCTAACATCCATGGTCCAGCTTGAGCCTTGAGTAGATGTATGTAGCCCGCCTCGCGCTGCGGTCACGATCCTTGGAGTCTGGGATGCGACTCGGAGCCCATTTGCCGAACGCACATACGTTCACGATGCATGATTGATGCTGAAGAATGGAAACTCTATCCACACCTTTGGTTTGAATTACACACTGATTGTACTATAGGCCACATCACCGAAACCCATAAATAACTCATGCGACCCCTCACAACACGAAAACCAGGGAACCAAGGAGAGCTGGGACGACTGCCCAGTAATCCACAAGCGTTTTATACGCCGCACCCGCCTTGGGTGCATTCGCCAAATTCCTGAAACAAACCCAGGACCTCATCAGCAATTCGTATCAGTCCAAACATGCTGCTACTCACGAGCTCGCAAGCACAAACGCAGCTGAGCCAACACTGTCAAGTGTGAATCCGGACGACGTCATCGCGCTCCCCGTTGAGAACATAGATGTCGCTCCCTTCCCATTCACTCCAATTGCGGTCCAGTTGACCGATTGGGAAGTATAGTATCCGTTCGTGGCCATGACGAGCGTTTGGTTCGAGGATGTCCATGTGGCAACGTCAGCGCCGCCGACAACGTAGTTCGAACGGACGATGGTAGGGTCGAAGAGGAAGGGTGTGATCTTGGGGAGACTTAGGGCAAGTAAGGAGGCGTTGCCCTTGATATCGATGGGAGTCGGATCTATCCAGGGAACGACACCGAGGGCGCCATGGTTAATTCCCATAAGGGTGGATACGACCCATTCTTGACCCGTGGGCGGTCTCACCCAGTAATTTCTGTGGAGAATGGATGTTGAGTATTTGGTACTGGGTTTCGCAAACAAGGGGACTTACTCTCCAGGACCACCGAATGCCTGAGGTACGGTCCAGACCGTCTTGGTGCGTTCCCATCCCATGACTTCCATACGGTTCAGGAAACTCGATACACGGTCGCTGACATCGAAGAAGGATCCGACCCCGCTATTGGCTGGAACCGTAGGGAATTGGGTTCGATTTTCAGGTGGGACGGCATCGATGGCACCTGCTGGGATCGGCGAACAATTGTCGCAGCCGCAATCACCGAAGAACGGGGTACAAGGAGTGTTGAACATGTAGGAGGTGTTGACGTTGGCACCGATCATGTAAACGTCTTGCATGACGATGTCTGCTCCAGCGGCGTATGAGGACCAATAGTAGTCTTGACAGTTAAGCACGAGGGAGACAGGATGGTAACCATCGATGTTGTAGATCAGATCGTACGCGTTAGACGTAGCGTTATGCGGATCTGATGACCCATCAGGCTCGTCACCAGTGTACCAGACCAGGAGGTTGGTCCAGTTCTTGAACAAGTTTACTTGCTGGGTGACCGCAGTAGCGTTCTGGTAGTCGTAGCGCATATCATACATAAAGTACAGTCCTTTCTCTTGCATACGACCGAACACTTGAGATATGCTTGCCGCGGACGGCGTGTACTCGAAGATCGGGTGTATCTGAACATATTGTCAACAGGAACAAGGTCAAGTGAGCGCCATACGCACGATAGTGAACCTAGGGCACGAAATAAGCTACTTCATTGGAGGTAGTGTAAGAGCACTCACCCCTGGGCTTGCAGCTCATCGATGACTGTGAGATTGTTGGCCAGGTAGGTGAATTCGGTATAAAAACCGATTGGGAATACAGGCTGATAGCTGCCCTGTCCGTTGGTAGGTTTTGCTAGCATGGCTCCCGTCCTCAGGTCCATTTTCGTGGCACTGCCGATGGTCGGGTTGTGAAGGTAAGATAGTAAGGCACTAGAGCTGAAGGTCTGATGGGTGGATGACCCTCCAGAATAGGTTGCTTGGCAAGACAGGTTATAAGGAGTACTTTGAGGTGTAAGGCTCCCGACACTAAATGAGAGCTCGTGAGCTGTCGCGTTAAGCGGGACGTTTCCGGTTGCAAGAGTCTTCCCGTTGACACTGACGGTCACAGAGAGGGTCCCAGCGCTAGATAAGGAACCGGAAGGAAGGCTAATAGGCTGGGCGCCCATGATACTGGAGTTGACGACTGGCGAGTCGATCAAAATGGCGGCAGGGGAGTTGGCGTCTTCTGCTAAGTACGGTTTGATGGCAGGTGCACATCTAAACGCCAACAGAGGGCTCTGAGACGAGCTTGGAATGGGGAACACTCCACCAGGTGGTGGTGCCTGGCTTTGAGGCATTTGGGCTGGGTTATAGTATTTGCCGCACCTAAGGCGCATGTCATCGATGACAGTATCACTCGAGTGATGGACACCTACCATGTTCCAGGGAGCTGACCCGCAGCTCCCGCAATAAAAGATGTGCCCAAAACGGCTAATAGTGAAGGTAAACGCATCGCTGAGAATGCGTCTGTCAAACCAAAACGCTTTTGGTACACAGGCGGGCTCCATAACTGAGATACAGACCTTGATAGGCAGCCTCAGGCTAACAAATCCCCAAGCTTGCAAAACGTAGATATTATCCCTGAGCATTAAGAACTAGGTTAGCCGCATGTATGCGCATGAAACACGCAAGACGACGAAAAGGAACATATCGATGCACTGTGAAGGTTGTTCCAAGGTCCCTATGCCCTTCGCGTAGACATGGCCTGAGCTTGTCATTGTGTGCCACTGCCAATCTCGAAGAAGATATGTATTCCGTGCTCTCAAGCAGAGGACGTAGGCGGTAGGATGGAACAATCTGAGTGGAGTATTCCTGCGGGCGATGCTTGACATCGAACAAAGGTAAGTTACCTTGATTAAGAGTGATTGGTATCTTGCAGAGCTGTAAAATTCTTTAAGAATGCTCCTCTCCGCAGCGTGCATCCAGCATGGTTGCGACGTACGTTGTAGACCGCAACTAGGTTAATGGACCAAGGTCGCTGGGGAGGAAGTCTTCCTGGTATAAGGGTAAAGAGAGAAAACCAAAAGAGTGTGACCGACCCAGGACCTGGACGGTATCAGCCAGTAAAGGAGTGTGAGTGAAATCACGGTAGATGTAGGTCAGGAATGGGGTCGGCCAAACTGGGGCGGAGTCCGGACTGTCAGAGCGACCGGGAGCTTTTGTTGGATGGCGGCCATATAGGCGACTACTGTGATCATCGCAACTACACAAATTGATTGAAAGTTCTCATCAAGAAAGTAAGTCCCGGTTTTTGCAAAATCACGACGGCCGTGTCTTCTTTTGTGATGCTAGTGGTATACCATGACATTGGAGCTCTGTCCTAGAACGAACAGCCCGGAGACCCGATTGGCATGACATGCAAACCTGAATGCTTCGCTCAATCAAGCACGAATGAAATGAAATGATGAAGGTGAGTGGTCCTGGTCCCAACGATCACTATCTGTGCATGTTAGTAAGCAGCTAAGCAAAGGGGTCACTTCGGACCTACAGACTTCCGTTAACTCGTTCAGAGATTATGGTGATATTCACCCTCCATAATCCAACAATCGAAAAAGACCGTTCTCGTGACTCCCTGGACAGGGATTCATGTCCCATCAACAGCCTTCCCCCTGAGTTGCTTGCACTGATTTTTCAGTGCGGTGTCTCAGAAAATTGGAAAGGAGCTATTTCTACATGCTTTCTATTTGGTCATTCTCTATATTACGGACCCACGAGTTCTGATGAAGTCGGTACCCCAGAGGTAGGAGGGGGGAAATGTCTTAAACAAGGTCGGGCTCGGGGCTCGCTGGCCTCTCGCTGCGTTCGTCTATCATTCTCGATCCTGGTATCCCATGTCTGTCGTTATTGGCGCGATGTGGCAATACCCACTGCATCTCTCTGGACAAAAATCACGCTCTCCGACACCTTCCGCATATATCTTTCGCGGCGCAGCGCGTATGAGCTCGTGGCCTCTCACCTGGAACGGAGTCAAGGTTTGCCGATCGACGTTGACTGGGAATTGGCCTTCCCGGAGTTATGCTCGTTATTGACTCCACATGCGCATCGCTGGCGCTCCATCGACATCGATTTCCAGACGTACGAGTGCATGCTCGCATTCCTCGAAGCGGCCTCTCAACCATCCATTCCAGCGGCTGCTCAGCTCACAAAGTTACAATTGTACTGCAATGGAATTAGGTTACAGCATCCAGATCCTACTCGACTGGAAGATATCAAGCATCTGCCTCTTTTCGGTGGCTCTGCGCCTTACCTCGAAACTATCAGCCTGTGGGGTGTACCCGTTGATTGGAACCAGTCCTGGATCTCATCCGCATCTCATCTCACCTGCCTCCAACTTGCATTTCATAGACAGGCTGGTGACGAGCCTTCTTGGGCCGAGTTCACCACCCTCTTGCACGGTGCTTCAAAACTTCGGGAGCTTGGTCTAAGTTTTTCAGGTCCACGATCGAATGAAATTGTATCCCCTCATCACATCATTTATCTCCCAAACCTTACACATCTTACTCTCCGGAGAGAGAACCCTATCGGCGTGCTTGGTAAACTCCGCACTCCGTCCCTGCTGAGTCTAGACCTCCGGTCTTGCGCCGTCTTCGACAATTCCTCACTGGAAAAGCCACACTTGGGGAGCGGCGAATCGGAAAACTTTGAACAATACACCCATCCTTATTCTATGAAGGACGTGGAAGAAGTCTACAGCCGGCTCCAGAACCTTAAATCACTTCGTCTCAGGACACCGCGCGAAGAGTGCTATCCTCTCGCGAAATTTCTTCGAATCCTTCGTTCCCCTCTCTCCGAACTTGAAAGACATGCTATTCTGTTACCATCGCTCGAAAGGATGCACGTCACGACACTGTACCGACCACATACCATTCACAAGATTGTTCAGGAACGAAAAAAAGCTGGTTATCCTCTGAAGTCGCTGTACTTGGGATGCGAAGAGGGTCTGCCAGTGAGCGACGATCAAGACGATACCGGGTCTATAAGGTGGTTCAAGGACAATGTCGAGCAATTTGGATATTGTCAGAGTATTCCGGATTACCACATGACCACACTCTAGGTTCCATTACATGGTACTTCGGCATGTTTTATGACCAAGGAGCTGGAACAGTAGCAGCCTCCACAACTTTCGGTTAACAGTCTTAAGGGCAGAACTTGTCAGATTGTAGTACAGACCATACTTATAGCTATACACCTACATGTACGAGTGTTATACGATACAAAATCAGAATTTATGATTCAAGACGGAACCAAAGCGGAATCATCTTCCACATCCGCTCTCTTTCCTTCCTCGCCCACGTCTCTAGTGCCTTTCCACATGCCTGACACTCTGTCTGTTCGAACGCCCTCCGAGACCCTCCAAAACGTTCACCACTTAGTGGTTGACTCAGCTCATATAACGGCTGTGCAAGTTCCTCGGCGACGTAAAGCGGATCTGTGGATCCACGTTGATGTTCAAAGAGATAATGTTGTGTAACTAGTGCGACGAGCTCTGAGAAATCACGTTTGCAGGCTCCATGTGCGTGTCCTTGAGAGTAGGGGTAATGACTCTGCGAAAACATGCTTGCATTCCCGGCTGTCAATGAACGAGCATGGGATCCAAGTGATTGAATCAGTGTGGTGACCGCGTTCTGTGAAGCTTCCTTTCCGAGACAAAGCCGTTGCATGTCCATGGGGGATAATGGACATCGACATGCATCACCCTCGAAAGAGTCGAACATTTGAGAAAAGTGGTATCGAGAAAGGTCGTAGAAAGCTGCGGGTAATAGTGATGGTACATTGACTTCGCGAGCGAGATTGATGACAGCCTGTTCAAAGAAAGGTGGTGAGGTTTTGCGCGTTGGGAGCGTGATCAACGTACAACCGGAGATGGGTATATGTTCATCGGCTCGGATCCGGATTGGAGTTCAAGACAGCGTAAAACATCTTCACGTGCATCCCATCCTTTCAAGGTCGGGGGCCAAGCAATAGAGAGATGAGTGATAGCTTTGTCGCGCAGGGAATCTACTAAGTATTTAGTAGCGAGTCGTAGGACTCCTGACGCGACCTGAAAGTCGGCGGCATCATTGTTTCCAAAGTTTCTTGTGTCAGAGAGAGGGTTCAACATAAGTGAGAGTTGAGTGAGATGAAATAGTGTAACTCACGGGCCATCTACAAGTGCTGTGAGGAGGTTCGCGACATCCTCAGGTGAATCGTAGAGACGGAGGACCAGACACCCTTCAATTTCGCCTGACGCGCGCACACTCGGTGTTGTGTCTGTCGGAGGCTGTGGGAGCAGGAACAGGTCCCGGAAGAATCCAGAGTGACGAGCGAGCAAAGACTTGTGAACACGGAACAGGGTGCTCTCAGCTCTCAGAACAATCTTTATTCATCCAAGATGCAACCATGTTAGCATTATTTCAGATGCTTTCTAGGCGATAAACAGCTCTCACAGATCCGTCCGAGAACCACAGGTCTGAGTGCCTCACCAACTCACTCCCTGCGCTCCTACTACCAGTCGCTGTGTTCTCCGAGTCTACGTCTACAGAGTCATCTTGGACGACGGAGGAGGTCGAGGTCGAACGAGCTTTCTTGTCCGGGAAATACAAGTGGCTGAGTGGGGGGGGACTTCGAGGTGGGTTTCCATAAGCGCCGATGGGAATGGGATAGTAACTATTGTTCGCTGGGAGTCTCGACATGAACCAGTGCTCAGCTATAGAAACCAATGAGAAAGACGCCCTCGGGGTACTGGTGATAGTGATGCATCAAGGAGCACTTGGTCTACCCCACGATAGGTTGGAGATGACACAAACCTTCTTACTAAGTGACTCAGACTGGTTAGGCGAAGCATAGTAGCACAGACTTCTAGATCGACAATCCTATGAGCTCAAACATATTGGAACGGTACATAACCACATCCCCATCATGTCAATTATGCTTTCCTCACCGCTCTGCGCATATGGATCATCCTCGAATAAGCGTCATCTGTTGGGGCGTCGGGAAAAGCCATTTCCCAGATGCCCTCTGTAAGGTTATATCCCGGGACCAAAATTCTCTGTTAAGCCTTGAGCTGAAGTCAAAAATTTGGTTCTTTGGTCACCATAACCAAGTTATAAGATAGTACTCCTGGATCCGAAGGGGCCAGGTGTACACTTGAGCTCGAAAAATTGTGATACTGAGGTGGTTGTCACGGTTATCTCAGAAAAATGCCTCGGGTTTCTTTTCGTGTTACGTACCTAAGTCCCTAGTCGTACTCAGGGTATTCGATTCCATCCACGCTGAGACTGTTCGACCTTCATGCCTAAGTTACCAATACCAGTTGGGGCTCAGGGGCCTTTCCTATTGGGACCGTGGCTGGAGGGAGTCAATTAGCCGGATCCGCGTGGTCGATGACGGAAAAATTTTGGGACCCCGCCAAATTTTGGGTAGGACAAATCAGTGCAATCGCATCTACCTTCTCCTTCTTGTCCTCCTCCCTTTTGCACCACTGTCGCAAATGGATGTAAGTTATTATCGGTGTTAGATACTTCAGTCTTAATACTAACCAACCAACTACAGCCGAATTTTGTGCAGGGTCTGCATAACCTCTTGTTGCAGTCCACTTCAAATGACACTGCGCAACTCAAAGCCGTAAGATCGTCCGATCGAACGCGTTTATCGCTCTCTGATTGTTATTTGTACATCGCAGGCCACTGCGCAGCTGAATACTGAATACTACAAAAATCCCGTTTGCATATCTGCGCTCGCACAAATACTTGCCAGTTCTCCCGAGATTCCCGTAAGTCTTCTTGATCTTCGCTGTAAATCCCGGATTCATCGGCGATCTTGTTGTGTCAAGGTTCGCCAACTGGCAGCAGTTGAGTTGCGCAAACGGGTCAGACAAAAAAGTGGTGATCTCTGGGTCCAACTTCCCCAGGGTTCACGGGAGCAGATCAAATCCGAATTGCCTAAACTCATCCTCGCCGAGCCAAAGTAAGTCCTGATCTGGTATAATCATACACCGATTCAATATCTTTCTTCCCAGTAAGCTAGTCCGTCATTCAGCTGCTCGCGTCGTCGCGGCCATCGCGTCCGTAGAACTCAAGGAAGGCACATGGCCCCAGCTTCTCTCATGGCTCAACGAAGCCTGCACCTCGAGTCAGGTCGCTCAACGTGAAGTTGGCGTGTATATACTGTTCACAGTATTGGAAACTGTCATCGAAGGATTCCAGGACTCCAATCAAAATTTCTTCAAGCTATTTGAAGTCCTTATTGCGGATAGCGAGAGTATGGAGGTACGAGTTACGACAGTCCGGTGCGTGTAACACATGAGATATCGATATCTACTACTTCTGATGCGATATTGGCAGCGCTTTGGGTGTTCTCGCGCAATATATTGATACGGATGACAAGGCTGATATCGTACGTCGTCTGTGCTTGATCCGAACGATCATCCAACATTTTTCTGTCAGAAATCGTTCCAAAGCCTTCTTCCTGCTATGATTCAAGTCGTCCAACAATCTCTTGAAGCAGGTGATGAGGCTGCAGCACGGCAGTTGTTCGATGTGTTTGAGACTCTTTTGATTCTTGTAAGTCGTCGAACACTCAAGTGAGAAATCGATTATCGATCCCGGCGACATAGGAAATCCCTCTGCTGGGACCCCACACCGAAGCCCTCGCTTCATTCCTCCTCGCTTGCGGTGCCAACAGAAACCTCGATGCTAACCTTCGCACTTTCCCTCTGAACGCCCTGAACTGGACCGTACAATAGCGAGTCTTCTTCTTTCTGTAGTCCCGTCCTGACGCTGATTTTATTGTACAGCAAAAAGTCCAAGATTCAGAGCCAAAACCTGGCTGGAATGATTCTGGATGGTCTCATGCCGATCACTACAGAACCAGAACCAGAAGATACCGACGATGACGCCCCTTGCCGAGTGAGTGAGATATGGATAATTGGAGCTTCGTACCGACCCCCTTCTCAGTCCGCGTTGCGCATTATCGATGCTCTAGCAACGAACCTTCCACCCAGCCAAGTTTTCCCTGCTCTCCGCAACCTCATCCAACAATACTTCTCTTCCCCCGATCCTAACAACCGCCGTGGTGCCATGCTCGCTCTCGGTGTTGTTGTCGAGGGTTGTAGTGAATACATGACCCCTATCATGAGCCAAGTTTGGCCAGTTATCGAGACCGGTCTTCAAGACGCCGACGCTTCGGTCAGGAAAGCTACATGCGTTGCCGTCAGCTGCTTGTGTGAGTGGTTGGAGGATGAGTGTGCATCCAAGCACGCTACACTCGTTCCGGTCAGTCCTCATGTTTTCATGAATCGCAGCGGATGACTGAGAACCACACTCTAGGCCATCATGAACCTGGTACACGACCCCGCCACCCAGCGTTCTGCTTGCACTGCACTTGATGCCCTCCTCGAGATTATGCAAGATGTCATCGACCAGTACCTCAGCTTGATTATGGAGCAGCTCGCAAACCTCTTGGACACCGCTCCTATAGCTGTCAAGTCCGTCGTCACGGGTGCCATTGGCAGCGCTGCCCACGCCTCCAAACAGAAGTTCTTGCCATACTTCCAGCCAACCATGAATCGCCTCCAGCACTTCCTTGTCCTTGGTGGTGAGGGTGACGAAGGCGAGCTACGCGGCATCGCTATGGACGCTGTTGGCACGTTCGCTGAAGCTGTTGGCGCCGATGCTTTCCGCCCATACTTTGCCGACTTGATGAAGCAAGCGTTCCAAGGTCTCGAAATGGGTAGCCCCCGTCTAAGGGAGTGCAGCTTCTTGTTCTTTTCGACCATGGCCCGCGTGTTTGGCGAGGAGTTCGCACCTTACCTCCCCAACGTCGTTCCTCCTCTCTTGGCCAGCTGCCGCTTGGCTGAGCATGGCGAGGAACCCGAGCTTACTAGTGAGTTTCAGTGCCGTCCTACTTTAGGTACTGTGGCTCACCTTCTGAATCTAAGTCTCTTCCGAGGAGGCTGCTGCTGCATTTGCATCCGGCTCGTCCCCCACTAGTGCCATCGCCGTCCTCGATACTGACGCCGATGGCAGTGTCGAAGCAGAGATGGAGGACATCGATATTGACAAGATGCTCGAAGTTAACAGTGCTATTGCTGTCGAGAAGGAAATCGCCGCAGACACGATCGGTGCTCTCTTCCTCGCAACCCGCAATCACTTCTTCCCCTACGTCGAGCAATCCGTCATCGAGCTCGTTGCTCTCCTCGCACACTACTATGAGGGCATTCGCAAGTCGGCTACTGAGTCTTTGCTTGAGTTGGTTCGCGTATTTTACGAACTCAGTGATCCTCAGGAGTGGCAGGCTGGCGCTACGGTGGTGAGTAGGCAAGCTGCCAATACAAGTCGATTTCTTACCGTTACTTCCAAGACCGTTCCTCTGCAACCCGTTGTCAAGGAGTTGGTTGGTCACTGCCTCCCTCCTCTTCTCGACATGTACGAGTCCGAGGACAACAAGTAAGTCATTTCCCGTAAAGAACTCTTGGTATTCTCGCTTACGACCAACAGGTCTGTCGTGGCATCCCTTTGCATCGGTCTTGCCGAGACTATCAACAAGTTGGGTCCCGCATTCATGGAGAACAGTATGTCCAGCTGGAACGTTCGCCATCAGTTTGTTAACGCTACTCCTTAGATGTTGAGCAGGTATGCAACATCGCTGTCCAGGTTTTGGGTCAGAAGGCTCTCTGCCAGCAAGACCCTGATCAGGATGAGAACGATGAGGCGCCTGAAGACCAAGCCGAGTATGACTCGGTTCTGATTTCTTCGGCTGGAGACCTTGTTGCGGCATTGGCAAATGCCCTTGGCACCGACTTTGCTCAGCCTTTCGCAACCTTCTTCCCTCTGATTGCGAAGTACTATGTGAGTAATTGCGCTGAAGACCCATGGGTAACCTCTAACGCTCCATATAACAGGGAAAGCAGCGCTCGTTGAGCGACAGGTCGTCTGCTATCGGCTGCTTGGCGGAGATCATTGCAGGAATGCAGAGCGCTGTCACTCCTCACACGGAGCCATTGATGGAGCTCTTCTACAAGGCGCTAGGTGACAGCGAGGCAGAAGTGCAGAGCAATGCATGCTTCGCCGTCGGTCTCTTGGTGGAGCACTCCCAGGTTGACCTTACGCGACAATACCTGCCCCTCCTCGCCGCCCTTCGTCCTCTCTTCGACGTCACTCCCGATATGCCGCATGCGCGTCTCAATGCCAAGGACAACGCAGCGGGTGCTGTCGCCCGTCTTATCTTCCACAACACTGCCGCTGTTCCTCTTGAACAGGTCCTCCCTGTCTTCGTTGCAGCTCTACCCCTGAAAGCGGACTACGTAGAGAATCGACCTGTGTTCCGTGCTCTTTTCCACCTCTTCCGCACAAGCCCCCAGACGCTCGGTCCTTACTTGGATACACTGCTCCCCGTGTTCGCTCACGTCCTTGACCCCAATGCACCTGATCAGATCGGCGACGAGGGCCGCGCAGAGCTGATCCAATTGATTGGCTTCTTGAACTCGCAAGAGCCAGCGAAGATCCAGGCTGCTGGGTTGAATGTTTACCTTTAGGTTGCCATGAAGAGAGAGCGGAAAGCAGACTTTTTATGTTGTCTTCCTTTTCTGTTTGTTCTATTAACGAAAGGTCGTTGTTATGAATCCATCGAGTGTCTTTTTCCGTTTTTTTTACCTGCCATTTAGAGTACATTTTTCATGTCGCATTTCCGCTGTTTCAGAATTTCTCACCTCCAATTTATCAGCCATGAGAGCGAATCAGAGTCGCAATGAAATTATATGAGTGATCATCACGAGTTGCTTCCCAACCAGATGGATTGCTGAACGATTTTTGAAGTCGGAGGGGACTGCTAACTCGTCGGTAGACGGTGTGGCGGTTTCGTGGGATCGGGCTTGACTATTGAAGAGACGAGGTGGCCCTGGGCATATATTTCTGGCATCTATTAGTGTATACTTCGGTGGAACTTTACAAGATTCGACAATTTCGAAGACGAAAAGGGGTCTGGCGAGCGTGGGCCCTGGATGGACCAGGGCTGTCCGGAGGGTGATGTCTATGTCCTCGAAGAAAAAGTTTTCATGCCAACACTCGGAAGTTGACACGATCTCGAAGCGGCAACGAAACTCACTCGTAACTAGAATCGAGAAAAAGTATAAACGAAAGCTACCTAACCCTCGTCCGCGGGATCCCCATGCGCGTTATCATCCGCTGACGAGTCTTCTCCCTGGCTCTCATCCCCGTGTGCAAATTCGCTATCTTCCTCCGCGTTCACCGGAATCACTGGTACCATATACCCGGGGGGTATTGCATAGTGATGTTCTTCAAACCCATCCCAAACAACCTCAGCAGCTACGTCCTTCAGCCTGGCCACGTCGTCCTGGAACAAATTGTAGCATCTGTGAGAGCGAGCCGTTTGAGAGGATATCCCCTCTGTTTTCGGATGGCGAGGGCCTCGTAGAGATCTGAGACACGGCAAGGGTGTAGAGCTGGATCCAGCACGGCAGCCTGAGGATGATGATCGACTCGGAAGGTAGCAGTTGAGATAACCAACTCCTCTAGAGCGGATGCGAGCATATTGCCCGAAGGGTGATAGAGTGCATTCTGATCTTGATCCTCTGCGCGACGGTGGAAGGTAATGGAAAGTGATGAAAGCAGGCATTTCAAATAGCTCTCTTCCCCGCCGGGCCCACAGGCCGGCTTCAATTTGATACACCTTAACTCTGGAATGAGAGCAAGGATGTCTTCGGAGAATAGCGAGTCCGCGCACATGGTCCACTCGACTGAAAGATAGACACTTCGAAGACCCGTCAGAAACCCACTGTGACGTGCATCTTGCGTGAAATCTCGGATCACACCTTGCACCGATAAGCCATATAGCGATACCACAAGCGTGAGTGGAACGTTGCAATCCCAGTCCCAAGCCAAATTCCGATCATGGATGTTGACGCTCGGCTCGAAACCGTCACTATCACTTTTGGATGCAGTGAATATGACGGTCCCATCGTATCTGACATCGACTGTCCAGCTATGCATGTAAGAGGTGGAGTTGTCTTCGGAGGTAAAGAATCTCTTGACAAGAAGCAAGCGTAGGCTCGACCATGTCTGTGACATGTCAGGGTGTAACCCCGCTGAAGTTCGGATCCTAACCTGGGCCTATGAAGGAGTATGAAGCCATGATAAAAGCCTGACAACGGTGTGCAAAGGTTCATCGATAGCCGCAACAAATGTGGATGCCGGAGACTTTCTGGCGCATCAAAAGAGTGGGTGTATAGCTCTGTGCTGTTCCACTCAGTGAAAGCGCTACGAAGCTCTAGATGCGTAAGGGATTGCGCAGAACGTAGCACAGTCCCGAGGTCGGCCATTGTTAGTCGGTGTAGCCACTCTAGTATGAGGGTTGTCAAGTTGCAAAGCATAGGAAGGGCCTGTAGCATAGGAAAACCGGATAGCTTTAATCGACGGAGAGACGGTGCGATGCCACCAAAGATCGGCAAGGAGCTTGGGATTTGCCCAAACGGTGGCGTGTGCCAGTGGAGATCAAAGGATTGCAAGAGAGGGGCTGGGGAAGAAAACATGGAAATGAACCGTTCAGGATCAAGGGATGGGAGCATCAGGTCGAGTTCCTGAATGCGCTCTGACTGAGCCAGCACTGGTTTCAAACGATTTATCGCCCATTCCTCTGGGTTCGTCTGCAGCCGATCCCTGAAGCGAATTCTCAACGGTGCTCCTTTACACCTTGAGAGTAGCTCCTCTGTCCAGGAGCTGGATACCATGAAAAAATGACTCCACAGAACTGGGCACCCTAAGGCGATATCCCTCCAGCGGCGACAAACGTAGGAGACGTTGACCCAATGAGGAACTTTACGTGCCGCATCTATCGAGGCTTCGTGATGCTTTCGAGCATAGTATATAAAGATGGCGGAGAGAATTTCTGGTGGGAGGCGGGAAATGAGCGAGAGCGCATTCCTTTGAGCGCATATGACCTGGACTTGATCCCGGAGCTTGCAGATCTCACGATCGAGGTGCGTTTGGACCTCAATAGCAACTGGGCTGCCAGGTAGCATTGTGGCGCCTACCATTATCGTTAGAGGTGTCACTGCGAGAACGAATGTCACCCGCCGCTTTTCAGAAGGTGGAAAGCCATGCTGAACATACCGTTTATCGGTTGAACAGAGGAGAGACCGAATGTACCCGGTAGGTGTCCTGCAATCGTCTGAGTCGCGGGAGGTGTTGCTGCGACAACGAGTGTCAATCCTCTTCACAAACGTTGGCAAATCGCGCCGAACTTACTACTATTATTTTCAACGGAGCCCGAGGATAGATCGAATGAATCCGGCAGCGCTGCAGCACCTGACAGCATCGCTGGAGGAAAAGGAGTGTTATTCGTCGCTTTGGCAAAGTATGTATGCTGTATTTACCGTTCAAGTTCCAGCAGAGGACAGATCGAATGGGTCAGATTGAGATGACGAACGATGAACTATTTGAATGCTGTATGAACCAACATCCTGTGGACAACGGAGCCCACTCCAGCACTACCGCGACGGTCTAATTCTACTGAAAGCAGCTTAGGATGACTTGTCAGAGGCGATATACCTCCTGGATTATCCTAAAGAATATTTCAGTTGGGAGGGAAGAGTCGGGGTAGTATTAATCTCATCCCCTGAGCAAGAGTCAGTTGTGACTTCGAGGTGAACCTGAAATCAAGACTTGAAGGCAATTCAACCCCTGAATAGTTGAGGATCACGTGACCGATACGAGTTCAACGGAATGCTACACTTTTTCAAGTTTCTTGTTACGCTTCTCCCACTGAACTTGCTAAGTTTCTCCCCGCCCGGTTATTCTGAAGTCGAGCTCGCTGGCCGACTCGTTCTCCAACGTGCGTCGTCGTCGCCCCTTACGACTCCCATCACTATGCACGCCATTCTTTTCACCGTCTTCGCCGCGATCTCCCTCGTTTCAGCTACCGTCCTGCTCGACTACCCTCTGGACGGCCAGCTTCCATTAATCGCGCGCATAAACGAAAATTATACCTGGTCCATGAGTTCGCAGACATTTTCCACCAACTTGGATAAACCACTCTCTTATTCTGCCTTTGGGATGCCCGCCTGGCTCAAGTTCAACAACGACACCTTGACGTTTTATGGAACCCCGGCCCCTGCAGATGAAGGGCGACCACAAATCATCATGACCGCCGGTGATTCAGAATCTACAGCGTCATCGAGCTTTATTCTCTGCGTTACCCCGTTCCCACCACCAACGGTTCAAAAGACGCTCAGTCAACAGTTTTACGCGGGAAACCAAGCTCTGGATTCTGTCTTTCTTCTTGCACCAGGATCTGCACTCGCTTCCCAGGATCCAACGTTGCGCGTCCCTGCCAGGTGGTCCTTCAGCATCGGTCTCGATGGCGATACCTTCACGGCCCCGAACGAGCTTTTCTATGCGGCACTGTTGTCCGATGGAACGCCGTTGCCGAGTTGGATCAAGTTCGACCCGTCGACGGTCACCTTTGACGGCGTTGCTCCATCGGAGGAAGTGGTCCCCACCCCGCTCACTTTGGAGATCGAAGTCCATGGTGCAGATCAACAGGGATACTCTGCCGTCTCGCTCTTCTTTGGTCTTGTCGTCGCGTCTCACGAGCTATCCGCGTATTCAAGTCTGCCAACCGTCAATCTCACTGCTGGTATGCCATTCAACGTCTCCATGACCTCTCCGGCGGATTTCACGGGTATCCTGGTCGATGGGCAACCTTTGCACCCTGCGAACGTGTCTGTATTGTCGCTCGACGTGGATTCGTACCAAGGCTGGCTCAAGTACGACTCGGAGACTAGGACGTTGTTCGGTACCCCTCCCGATAACTTTACGGCCGCGGACGGTAAACCTTCCCTCCCGGTGACGCTGCGGACGAATTTCAACCAAACGTTGTACACGAGCATGGACCTGGACGTCGTCGCGTCCTACTTCTGCCAATCGGACTTGGGCACAATCGAAGCCGACCCTGGACAATCGGTGCAATTCTCCCTCGCAAAGTACTTTGCCAATCCGAACTCACAACACACTGGTGCGAACCTAAGCGTATCTTTCTCCCCACCGAGCGCGAACAGCTTCCTTACATTCAACCCCGCCAACGCCCAGCTCGTCGGTCAAATCCCGTCCAACTCCGATACACCTAAGATCGGCGTCACGTTCGTCGCCTACTCAGATACCACTCATTCCACATCGCACGCGACGCTTTCCATTCTCTCCCCTGAGCTTGAAAAAGTTGTGGGGAACACCACGAGCAATTTGAATGCGGCGTCCAAGAATCGGGTCACTGAGATCGTGTCGATCGTGTTTGGCATCATCGGCGGGGCTTTCTTTCTTGGTATCGCGTTGGCGTTGTTCAGACGATGTGCGAGGGTGAAGGATTCGGCCATTCTTGGTGAAGAAGGGATGCGAGCATGGACGGAGGAAGAAAAACGGTGGTATGGGATCGGTATAGATGTCAAGGAAGCCACTGGAACCGGTACTGGCAAAAATTACGAGCGCGGGCCTGGGTACGGCTGGACGACGAGAGAAGCTGATTTGAGCGCGATTTCTGAGAAAGGGAGTGTGGAGACTCAAGCCAAGGACAGCTCGTTCGATCGGAGCTATTATTCACAAAACCCGAACCCCAGTCAGATTCAGGCGTACGAAAATCTCGGGTTGGGACTTCGACGGGTATCTCCACGTGGACCGGCCACACCCTCGACGGTTCACGCGACATGTGATGGCGTGATGAAGAAGGCCGAGTTTTTCGGGCGCATCAAGAATACGGCGCGTAACGTCAGCGATCGATACAAACGTCGGAGTCCCCCTGCAAGGCCACCGATCAGCCACCCGATTCCGTTGGTTCGACGTGATCAAGACTACGGACTTCCGATCGAGGGCCAATACGTGGAGATCGTCAAATCACCCCCGCATGCTGTGAGCACGAACTCGCTTGTGGAGGATCCGATGGTGGATAAGAGAGCGAGCACGGTGGTTAGCTTTACCACGTCACCGTCGAATTCGACGGGAGAGAGGTCGATACCACGACGAAGGGCTGATTTTGCGCCTCCGAACTCGCCTCGAGGTCCGCGCCCGCCTGCGCCTGCGGTCATGAAAGACTCTACTAGCCGAAGGTGAGGTCTATTGCGCTGGTGGAAATGTCTCCATTAACCTCTTCTTTGGTAGCGTCATGAGGGAAAGCATGCAGAGCACGAGTGCCATCTCTGCGGACTCCCATCCAGATTCGTTACGCCCAGGCGAAGAAAGGCCTCGACTGAAACCGTTCACGCATGCCTCACGGGTTCCACCGCCACGGTCCCCCTCAAGTCAGGTTGCAGAACCGGATGTATCCCCAGGAACCAGGCGAATTGCGAGTCAGACTGCGACGGTCTACAAGGACACCCGAGCCCGAGATCGAGATGGACGCCAGGCAAGCATCGACGAACTCCGGATTGGTATGCATTACGTTCGTACACTTGGAGAAGGCTCGTCGAACGTCCTATCGGTATCCGACAAGTCGTTTTCATCGCTCGAGTCGTCTCAGCAAGGACACCCTCGTGGTGGGGCGCAAAACTCTACCCTCACGACCGGCGGCACGAGCACGCGGTTTTTGGTACGCACGGGGGAGAGGTTCAAGTTTCGAGTGCCGATGCAACAGACAAGTAATCAGTATCGAAAATTGGAGGCGAGATTAATTTCGGGACGTGCGTTGCCGACGTTTATGCACGCGGAGTTGAAGGGGTTCGGACATGGCCAGGGCCATGGGGACAAGGGTGATGAAAAGGATGAAAAGGAAAAGAAGGCAATCGAGTTTTATGGGGTTCCGACGGAGGGTGATGTGGGTGAGTTACATGTCGGGGTGTTTAATGCGGAGGGCGGGGAGTGTTTGGCGAGGGTGGTGGTGGAAGTTGTGGCGAGGAATAAACGGTCACCGCCGTTGGCAGGTTGAGCCGGCCTCTTTACCTGTTGGCCGCAGATGGATGTCGGAAAGGGAGAGGAGGGGGTGTGATTGACTGTACCATACTATACCATTATTAGAACATGTATTCGTTGGACTGCACTCGTCTTTGTATCGATACAGGATCTATATGAGCTTTTGCTGATTCGTGCATGTGGTGAATGCCGAACATTCCCAGTCCGGGGAAACTTCGGGCGGGTAGATGTCACTAGATGAAGCCTACTACTAGCACCCCAACGCTGATTATTGATTCCACATATATACCACTTGAATATCTGTGGGCAACTATTGGACCGCCGATCATCGGTCGTGCCCAAGTGGTATCGATCAATGGCAATCCCAGATTATCGTTATCAGTGGTCGCAGTGGTCGTAACACGCCAGACATCCTTGGGCTTTACAACAATTCCGAGGAGTGAAAGCGCGAGTTATACACGAGAAACGAAGTAATTACATGACCGACAAGGAAGTGGTTGGCGATGACGTTGTACAATACGCGTGAACAAGGTACTTCAACGTGTCCGTTCTGTGACGCTGTTAGTTACTGGTGGGTAAGCGAATGCGTGGACGACGTACAATAATCTAAACGGAGCCCTGGTGGGTCTAAGGGTTTCATGACTTCCAAATAAGAATTGCAAGGGATTCGATGTAGAAATAGATAAAGTGTTTGGTTTCTATGTAGACAATCAGTCAGTGGATAACTCACAATCAGATACGACCTGCACGACTCACCATGGGTGACATAGGACCCAAAGTTCTTTCCGACAACGACGTGCCAGGTAGGGCCATATCGTTTGTCGAACTCCTTCTTAATCTGTGCTGCGATGTCTTTCTCGATGGCGTATTTATCGAGTGCGGCAGATGCGATGTCTATGCTCTCCTGCTGCAGCTCTTCAGCCATGTCGACGTTCTTGATGATGGCTTTTGGGCCACCGGCGCCGCCATTCTCCTTTGGGAGGGAGCCGGTGTCGGTGGATGAGGTAGTGGGTGCGGCGTCAGTCATAGCTGTCGTGATGGTAAGAGAAAGAGAAAGGATAGAGGGTGAGTAGAGAAAAGGACGAATATATATACGTACACGGATGCCTTGCCTTGTGGATTGGGCGAGGGAATTCAATCAAGGGTTGGCCTGGGTTGACCGAACTGAACGTGTTGATGAGGCAGAAACCAAACACGTGGCTGAGATGAGGACGGACAAGAACGCGAGCACACAATGTGTGACACAAACAACCACATGCTACACAACCTAGCTCGTTCGTATTGCTAATACTGCCTTAATTTTGCTGTAATAGGTTCTTCGCGTGTCATATCATTTGTATATCATACGCCTGGTACGTCCATTTTCATTGCATACGCATGGTACAGGTTACCCCGAGCATGTTCCCCCTGTACGAAAACTATGGTACCGTCACCCCCCGGGTCTAATTATTCACGAGGGCTGTGTGGATCACACATGCCCATCGTTTGGCTATCGTCAAGCCATCAGCACGCCCTCCTGTTTTTCTCCGCAGACCGCAGTCGAGGCCGAGTTAACTTCAATCTCGCTTACCCTCGGACCACTCTCGGTCCGTTTCCCCCTCGCGCGTGTTCTGATGGCTCCATGTCTAGGAAAAGAAACTTGAGACAGCTGGATGATCCCATTGGCCGGGTCCTATCCCACCGAGCCAAGTAGTTGCCATGCGTGCACACAAGGTTTTGAAATTTCGAATGATTCGCTGATTGAGCGCCGGTGAAAGCGCGGTTACCAGATTCACTTTGCACGGGGCCCGCATGCCTTTTTTGCACGATACAGCGCAAGGTGAGGATTTGAAGCGGCTTGAGCTTGGAGTCAAGCTGGAGTAAATAGGCTGGCGTGGTGTTTGATTAACCTCGAGAACCCACAGCCCATGCAAGTTGATCTCACGTGGAGTACAGGTGACTTTTGACATCGACTCATCGAGCATAGTGGCGTCGCCAGATGGGTTTAATTGCACCTTGTTCGGCCTGGCAGCGGCCACTTTCGGAGTATCCTCTGTTGTTTTCGGCGCCATCCGGTTTTGTTCGCCCCCTGTGTGACCTCGTGCGTTTG
>JBBPJZ010000161.1:0-32119 GCA_038089015.1 Chalciporus aff. trinitensis
CTGAGCAGCTTGCTGCAGTTCCTGAGCTCAGCAAGGGATTCGATGCTATCGGGTTCTCTCAAGGAGGTCAATTCTTGCGTGCATACGTGGAACGCAACAATACCCCACCCGTTTACAACCTCATTACTTTTGGCTCACAGCATATGGGCATTTCCGACCTTCCGGCATGCAGCCCCTACGATGTCCTGTGCCAGCTTGCTCGCCGTGCTGCTAAGGCTGGAGTATACACTGAGTGGGCACAGGAACACTTAATACAGGTTCGAAGAATTCCTGTCCAAATGATGGCCAATGATTGAACTGAGGATTATTCGCAGGCGCAATACTTCAGGGATCCCACACAATTACCAGAGTACCTGGCCTCAGGATGCTTTCTCGCTGACATTAACAACGAAGCTGTCCTACCATCAGCGAGAAACACAACCTATGCGGACAATCTCGCTTCACTGCAGCGTCTGGTCCTCGTCCTGTTTACTGAGGATGAAACTGTGGTTCCCAAAGAAAGCGCATGGTTTGGCTCAGAAGCACCACCAGAAGAGGGAAGTTTCCTGCCATCGTTCCCCTCGGACCAAGAACGCCTTAGGCCACACATCCAGGAGAAAACTATTGTACCCATGAAGCTTCAACCGTTGTATATGGAAGATTGGATCGGTCTGCGGGCCCTCGACGAGCGAGGCTCGGTAGATTTAGTTACATGTCCCGGTCGACACATGCAGCTGAGCGGCTGCTGGGAGGATATTGCGGGAAAGTGGATTGGAGGTGTATTTTGAAACCCGTTGACTGTAAGAGTAGCTGTAGTAAGCATGGTAGCGTAAGCAGATAGGTGTTCGGCGATCAAACCCCGATATATTCCTAATTTATGTAACAGTTTACATATGTCCAAGTATGGTCATAGACAGTCACAAGGCATTCCGACGCTCCGTGCAAATTTGTTCCCATACAGTTCCACTATTATTCCCCGCACAACCTTGTAATCTTCCAGGACACTGAATCATTAGCCATGTCGGGCGCAGCAGCATCAGCAGGAGCATCTAGATTCTCCGCATTCATGAACCATCCAGCTGGTATGTCATTAAATATCTCTGTTCCGCAAGAATACTGACCCATCACAAACTTTCCCATCTTGATTACGACTATTCGTGTATCGTGATACGAAATAGGCCCTAAAACTGTGTTCTTCTGGGCACCGCTGATGAAGTGGGGTTTGGTTGCTGCGGGGTTGAAGGACTTGAGCCGCCCTGCGGACAAGCTGAGCGTGTCACAGAACCTCGGTGGGTACAGCGAGACTTTTTCCATCGTTAATATGCTCATTTGCCATGACACAGCTTTGGCAGCAACAGGATTCATTTGGGTGCGATACTCATTGGTGATCATACCAGTTAACTACAGCCTTGCTGCGGTGAGTTTATCGGGATGCTCTTCTGTTCCTTTAGTAACCGGCATTTCAAGGTCAATTTCTTTGTGGGTTCAACAGGCCTTAGCCAGCTCGCACGGATCGCCCAGTAAGGAACTGTTCAATTCCCAGTGAAATCATTAACACCTTTCGCACAGTTATCGTTACACGAACCCTCAAGCTACGAATCCTCCGGTCGTTGAGGCAGGAAAGGCTTAGATGCACAAACCAGGATTACGAGTTTACCCATTTTCGCTCGTATGGGCCTAGACTAGCTCAGCAATGTATTCATTCCCTTGAATATCTGTGTCGTCGTCATTCGTCATGAACGTGAAGTACAACACTCTCATCATCTAGTTGACGACGATGGCCGCCCTGTTCGTCTGGTTGAACGACCTCCTTCTCTGGTTTCCGAATCAACTGGAGCGAGGATATTCTTCGCCGTATCCCACCATCCACCTTCCACCAAGATACGATTCGCCGCTGCCACGATATCAGACATGATCTGACTCGCATCCGTGTCGCGATCTTCAGCAGGGTTATTCTCCCGGTACTGCCATTGGTTCGCGAAGGGCTCCCAAGGTTTAGCGTTTTGCCTCTGGCTGCGAGGTGCTGTGTCTGCGTGGCGGCCGCCAGCGCCTTCTCGACCAACTGCATTCAGACCGTTGAGGATGACGGCACCTAGGCCTGCTACAAGACCTCTCCCCCCGCCACCCACGTCCTGGTTGCCCATGTACCAACCTGCCCCCGCTGCTAGGGCTCCAATTATGGTTCCCCATTTGATGAACCAGAACGTGGTCCTGAACATCCAGCTTGTCGTTCTGTATATGCTGACGAGTGCGAGGTACGCGGCGAGGAAGGTGATGAGGGGTGGTATGAGGGTTTGTGCGTCCCATTCCCAAGGTTTGGATGCAATTAACGAAGAGACGAGTGATATGAGCGCAGCGACGAGCGCGAGGGAGTAAGAGAGGAATGTAGCGATGAATGAGAAGAGCTCTGGTGGCAAATGATCATGGAGATAGTCTAAAAGGGGATCCAGAAAAGTTGGTAATGGTATATCTGATGGGTTGAGGGGCATCATTGCAGCGTTGAATAACGTGTTGAGTCTCGTAGTTGGATGCCACGACACCAGGAGACGTGACTGCTAACTGCAGCTGGTCACAGCGATGGTGAATATAGAAATTCGTTAGTCACACGTACTTTGTGTCACGGCATTGCGACAAAAATACCGAGCCGTTTCCACGCCCGCGGCGTTTTCTCCGGAATCACCAGCCACTCGGAATGATGCGGCAAGCGGTCGGAATTTCCATTTGCGGTATCTCAGGCCCCTCGGCACGCATGTTTTTCAGTTCCGCTATAATTTAATGTCCGCGGCTTTAACCAAATACTGGCAAACTCGATCCCGTATAAGTTCGAACGGTAAGTAGGGATGATATCCTTTCTCAAGACCGTGACCACTCGGCGCCTGCGTTATCTTTCCCCCCTTTGTTTTCATCCTCCCTCCTCCCTTCTCATCCATGGGCATGAAGCGCAAGCTTGAGTTTGACTCCTCCGAGGATTTCCCTCAGGTTCGCCTACCTCTCCTCATCTCCTATTCGACGGCTCACTGATTCGCCAATACTAGTCGGCTAAGCAGCTGAAATTAGTCCCCTTCCCCGGCTACGAGCCCGACCATGACGTCGCTATGTCTGATTCCTCCTCTTCTGACTCAGAACAATTTTTCCCTGAGAGCCATCACACTCGCCTCGTATCCACTGCTAGTAGCGCGTCGAGCAACCCTTTCGGCGCTTCCGACGCCATTGATTACAATTCTCGTAAGCGTCCTTCCCCCTCTGAAAGTCGGTGGTTGATGTCCTGCTCCATTGTTTTGTAGCACTCTACCCTAGATATGCTGCGCAACAACCATCTTTTGACCCTCCTCCATCACCTAAGGTCGTCGGTTTGATGCAGCCGGTTAGTACCTTCACACATCACAGGTAAGCTAGCCCACGCTGTCTATCCCATGGTTGATTTAACAACTCGCCGGTTTGTTCGCATATGCGCTGTTCCATCAGCTCCCAATGCTCTCAGATACCTAAACTTCGCGTCGCATGCTCTCCAGGTTTAGACGGCTCCCGAACGATGTGGAGCTTCTGTGAAGAATGCGGCGCAATATCCATGGTCGACACTGATTGACTCCATAAAAACAAAAAGCTCACCCTTGGCTTACACGGCCTCCGCCAACCCTTTTCTTATCTCTTTTTATTTTGCTGATTGTAACACTCATGTTTTGTTCTCGGACATTGCGCCCTCGAAAATTCGACAGTGCCTGTCAATGCAACTCTTCGAAACCGTCACCTACCCCTCCCACTCTAATGCCGCGACCTCTCTTCGCCTCCCTCCAGCATTCCGGCCTTTCGCGATTCCGACGCGCTCTACCATCTCGCAACTGTCAAATACCTCCGCCGCTCGTATCTTATCGCACCTGCTCTGCACGGTTATTTCGACAAATTCTGTTGTACATAGCTGCTTCGATGTAAAATATGCTACGCTCAAGCAATGATGCAGTTTGCTCTGAAACGGAAAGTTACCGCTTAAGATGCGTTGATGATGGTAGTTGGAGAGTACTGCAAGTGTTGTAACTTGTACCAGGTCCAATAGGACCAACTTAGTAAGTTAGCACCGGAAGTAAATATTTGACCGATTTGGGTTCATAAGCGGCGCTACATGTAGAGGACCAACATCATCCCCCTCATGACCCAAACAGCACTGCTTCAGTACGAAGCACCATGTAAGTTCATCGCTGTGACCGTGTCCTCACCGCAGTCTGACACCGGAACTAACCAGGGCCTGTCCATGCCATTGACTGGTGCAAATCAACGGCCCCGGGTCACCAATCCCGTCCTCGGTCAGCGTTTCGCCTCGCCATCGCCTCCTTTACAGAAGATTATCGAAATCGGATCGCAATAGTTGGCCTCCAGGACGAGCGAGTTCTTGTGGAGGACGACTACACCGACTACCCTGACTTTGTTACCCTCGTCGAGGCCAACCACGGATACCCCGCTACCAACTTACAATGGCAACCCGCGAGCGCAGGAGGCTTCCCCTGGACAGGAAAGGCACCCTCTTCGGAGTTACTGGCCACCACTAGCGACGCTTTGAGAGTTTGGGAATACTATGGAGATGCACCGCCTGCATCGTCCACGTATGTGGGGAGACAGCCTAGCGGGGGCGGTCATCGTTTGACGTTAAAAACCGCATTGTCTGGAGTGCGTTCATCCTTGAACCTCACGAGCAAGATTTTGCTGATCTTTATGTAGCAATCCAAAGTACAGAGCCAGAACACGGGTGCACCGCTGACGAGCTTTTCCTGGAACGAAAAGGCACCCAGTCTCGTCGTGACATCCTCGATTGACACAACGTGTACAGTCTGGAATATCGACACTGCAACCGCTATCACACAACTCATTGCACACGATCGGGAAGTCTACGATGTAGCCTGGCTTCCTGGGTCAACGGATATATTTGTATCTGTAGGTGCAGATGGAAGTTTGCGGGCCTTCGACTTGCGCAGCCTAGAACACTCTACCATTCTCTACGAAACCCCTACGCCAAAAGGCGCTCCCGCTCCCACACAATCGACACGACTCCCAACGTCCCCCTTACTCCGTATCGCATTCAATCCAGCGGATTCTAATTACATGTCCACCTTCCACATGGATGGGACGGATGTACAGATTCTGGACATGCGAAGTCCAGGACAACCTGTTATCGAGCTGCGAGCGCACCGTGGCCAAGTCAACGCAATGGGTTGGAGTGCTACTGACCGCCCCCTGCTTGCCACTGCGAGTATGTATACCCATTGTATCCGTCGGAACTCCTGACTAACACCATTCATAGGCGATGATTGCCAAGTATTGTTATGGGACCTAGCAGCACATACACAGACAGCAACTTCCCCTCGTACCGCAAATTCGCGACTCAATTCACCTCGGCCAGATGTTAAAAAGAGGATTGTTTCTGATCCGATTATGACATACTCTACAAGTAGCGAGGTGACAAACCTTGCGTGGTCTCCTCAAATTCCTGGGATGACCATGAATACCGGACACTCGACTGCACCAGGCGAATGGCTCGCAGTCGCGAGCGGCAAGTCGATCAAAGCATTAAAGGTTTGACGAGGCGAGCAGTTCGGAGTTGCCGTGTTTCAGTCGGTTGGATGAGGAAGGTTGCCCTTGAGTGTGAGGTTGTATTTCGCTTTCCCTTAGACTGCTTGTCGTGTATGTACCCTGTGTAGTTTATGCTTCCGTGCGAAATGTTTGGATGACTTTTGGACAGTTTGATATCTCATCCCGCAACAAGTGATGCCGAGTCCACAAGCTGTGGTTATTTTCAGTCATTAGGTTACTGTCACAGGACCTTTGGACTGCCACTGTCACTCGGGAGTCGAACTATCCGACCGTGCCCATATGCTGCTAACCTGATAACAGTAATAGTCAGTACTTTCGCGTTCCTGCTAGATGCGGGCTTTTCGCAATAGTGGGCACAGGTGAGCGGTCATTGATCCCTTGGAAGAAATGATGGACAAATCTGTAGCCGTCGATATGCAGCGCTTACCGGGCACCCATGACATTTGGAAATGAGCAGCCAGGATCATGCGGACGACTCGGACGAGTGCCTTCGCTTGGAAATGTGTTGATCTCACAGTCTTTCCGAGCGATCATGAGGACAGAATCTAATTCGTGCCTAATCCAGCAAGGAACGGCCCGAGCTCAATACCATTTCTATATCATGTTGGGTTTCCTTGCTACTTGACGCCGACTTTTACTCTCCAGTCCCTCTCATCTCACCCATCAGAGACATGGCCGATACCCTCCCCACCTCAGTCGGGGACAATCAGGCAATTCAGAGAAAGTTGTTGACGTCAAGCAACTCAAATATCGAGGAAAAGATGTATGTCGCGCCGATACTTGTACACGGGGAAGGCGACGAGGAAGGTGCTCCTGGGAAAACTGACCTTGAAAAGAAACTGCGGGTCGCCTTTCTCATTGGTCTAGCTGCGTTGGTCCTTGGTTGGTGGATCTCGGCCACCGTATTACCCGCCACGCGCGGTCGCTGGTAAGTTTGTTGTTCCAGGTAGCCTCTGCATACTTAAAAGTCCTCTAGGCTCGTACAGACGGTCTTTGCCTGGTTCTTCTTGACGCAAGTACAATGTTAGACTTCAGTGTCTTCAAAAACTCACCAGCGCTATCTGATTCAGTGTGATTGCTTTCCGGTTCATTCCTAACTCTGTGGTCACGCGACCCGTGGCAGCCGTATGGGTTCCTTTTGTTCAAGAACCTTGGTACCGTCTTCCCCGTCGGGTGAGGCTCGCCATTGGTTGGCTGTGTCTCGTCGGTATCGTTTTCGGGTCCGCGTTCGGTTTCCCGCTCACTGCGGTATGTAGGATTCTCAGGGTGATGTTGAGCTCATGCTGATCGATCGTAAGAATGATGACTACGGTCATAGGGCGATCTCCGTGCTCGGTCTATTCGTCTTCCAGTGCTGTTTCTACCTTTCCTCTACCAATCGGTCTGCAATCTGCTGGTATGATTTTCTTGCTCGACTCCTTCGAAAACTTCTGATGTGGTGTAGGCCCACTGTCATTGTTGGGTTGTTTATTCAACAGGCCGTTGCGCTCTTTGTTCTAAAGAGCAAGGCCGGTTTCTCACTTTTCCACTACATCGCATCTCTGGCATATGATTTCCTAACGCAAGCATACGTTGGCGCACAGTTTTTCTTCGACGCTCAAACTATTGCGAAGA
The DNA here is from genome assembly GCA_038089015.1 of Chalciporus aff. trinitensis. NCBI lineage: Eukaryota > Fungi > Basidiomycota > Agaricomycetes > Boletales > Boletaceae > Chalciporus > Chalciporus aff. trinitensis. Next base: position 7,174 of record JBBPJZ010000161.1, read on the forward strand.
ACTGGTTCTTTGTCAACACTGTTTGTCGCCCAAGTCGTGCCATTCTTCCATCACTAACGTATCGACAGCTCTCGGTCATCATATTCTTCATTGCGACTGTGCAAATGTTCTACTACGTGTGTACCAACGGCGTTTTAAGATGCCAAGGTTACTGACAGCAACATACTTTTGAAGCTTGGCGTTATGCAATGGATCCTCAAAGGATTGTAAGTATTTTTTTTCTTACGTGTGAGAGCATTGGCTCAATGTGCGACCAGCGCGTGGTTCTTCTTTAAACTCATGAACGTATCTGGTGCTGAGGCCGTTGTCGCCGCTGCGTCGCCATGGGTCGGTCAGGGCGAGTCAGCTTGCTTGGTTAAACCCTATGTCAACATTATGACTCCTTCTGAGCTTCATCTTGTGATGACATCTGGTATGTTTCGAGAGTGCACTGGCGCATGGGGAGTTTTTGACTGATGTTTTTTCAGGGTTCTCGACAATTTCCGGTGCTGTACTTAGTGCCTATGTTTCGCTTGGTGTCCCTCCACAGAATCTTGTGACATCTTCTGTCATGAGCATCCCTGCTTCCATAGCTATTAGCAAAATGCGCATTCCAGAAGTGGACGAACCAGTCACCCGTGGACGTGTCGTCATTGATCGCGGGGAAGAAAAGCCTGAGAATGCTCCCGTGAACGCTCTTCACGCATTTTCAAAGGGTGGACTGTTTGGATTGAATGTTGCAGGCCAAATTCTGTAAGTTTTCCTCTCATCTGACCATTCAATCCGTTGAATTGGTTATGCAGGACGAATGTGCTTATCATCCTATCACTTATTTCGACGATTAACGCCATTTTGACTTGGGTCGGCCGCGGTTTTGGGATTCATCATCTCACTCTACAGCTTATTCTGGGATACATCGGATATCCTATTACTTTCTTCCTTGGTGCGTCGCGAGCCAAAAATCCAGTGTGTCTGATTTATGGAACCCTAATTAGGTGTCCCATCCGCCGAGATCCTACGTGTATCCCAACTGCTTGCCACCAAGTTGATCGAAAACGAGTTTGCAGCTTATCTCGGTCTGTAGTTTGTCAAGGCAGCATACCCTGTTACTCATGGTGACCTTACTTCAGAACTCCAAGCTATCCAAGCAAGTTCTAATCCTCTCTCGCCCCGCGCATATACGATTGCTTCATATGCCCTTTGTGGTTTCGCGAACTTGAGTTCGATGGGTATCCAGATTGGTGTACTTAGTGCTCTTGCACCATCGCAAGGAAAAACGATTGCTAGAATCGCTGCCTCAGCCATGTTTTGTGGTTTCATCTCGTAAGTTTAAGTCGCTTCCCTTACCGTCCGATCTGACGCTTCCTTGCCTTCAAGGACTTTGCAAACTGCGGGTATCGCGTAAGTCGCTGCGCCAATTGTCGTTCGTAGTCGCAGTACTAAATCACCACCGCAGGGCAATGTTGATCTAACGAAGAGGAAGATATTACGAATGTCCGTGTTTAAAACCAAAATCTTCTCTTCTTGTAATGTACACTTTGATGAGTGGTTTGATTGCTCTACCCCAAAATTTACCCCAGTGATTGCTACTAAGCCTCTTAACGTGACGGCGAGTGTTGATCGTTTGTGAGTTGGTCACTTCAAGCTATGCGGAGAACGGTGAACGTCAGCCATCCCTGAAAGGGCGTCAGCCGCCGCGACTCCGGCTGACAAGTGCGCGACTCACCCTTGTCAGCCGTTGATTTATATATGATCCTTCCAGGTTTCTTGCGCATACGAAGACACCTGCTTCGCTCCACAACATGGCGCCAACAGCTTCTCCTGTCCCTTCCCCGAACACATCATCCGACCATCTTCGCTCTTTTCATCGTCGCATACTCAGTTTATCCCGTCACACACTAGCGCAGCTATCAGTTATGCGCCGTGAATATACTCAATCCCACACTCCAGATGCCACGTTGCAATCATCATTAGTCCCAGACGCTCCTTCTTCACAACCGCCGCCAATTCCTACCGATACCGCCCCACCCCCACCAGTCTTCTCGGAGCAGCCTGGCCCCACATCAACGGATACTCCGTACATCTACAGTCAGCCGCGGAGCACAAATCATCCCGGTGACGTTCCCGGAAACATCGTAGCCGCCGTCGTTGTCGCCGTACTTATCTTAGGTGGGCTGATTGGGTTGATCCTCGGAGGGACAGTTCTCAGACGAAGGGCGGCGAAACCGGCACAAGAGGAACGAAGAGGGTTAGGATGCTTTAGACGAAAGAAATCCAAGGTCACAAGACGCACGAGCAAGAACTCCACCAACTCGTCGCCTGAGCGCGTCAGAGCAAGCCCCAAAAAGCTCCCCTACGACGAGAAGACTTCGCCTCCCCTCACACGCCCATCAGCGGTTGTTAGCAGAGAAGGTCGGGGAAGGCTCTCCGGTGTCTGGCCTATCCGTAGCTTGTCCCAGGTCCTGCATAGTCACCGAAGAGTCGCGAAGGCCCCCGCACCCAATCGTCAACAGATCTCCCCACCAGTAGCAAGTCCGCAGACGACATGGTCCGAGTTCACCCCAGTCACCCTCTATGTACCACCATCTCGAACCATTTTGCCCGGTATACCCGAAGAACGTGAGGAGGATCGTCGAAGCCAGACGCCGGACAGCGATTTCGCGATTATGCTGGGAGTTACGTTACAGCGATACTCGGACCCCGTCCTATCGAGTCCACACAACATGCGTTCCGGGTCGACAACCAGTATGAAAGAAGGGGAGTTGATGGAAACAGTGATGCAGCGTGCGTCGGAGGAACGCCGGATCGCTTGCAACGACGAGGCGACGAACGAAGAAACCAAATCCTTGGAGAGCTCGGCTCCGGATATGACTTCCGACGGTGAGGAGTCAAGCAGGTCGTCGATGGCGTCCCTGGATGAAAGCTTCAGCGAAGAGGCGTTCGAGCTGAGAAGGGCGCAAACGACAAGCATGCAAATGAACAAGGGGGTATTGCTCTCGCTCGGTATGAAACCACTGGAACACGCACGAGGGGTTGGCCCACGGCATGGGGAACGGGAATGCGCCTCTTCGAGAGTCCCTGCTTTCGAGTCGTTGGAGGAGGTACGGACAGAGTTTGCTGAATCGGGGTTGACCATGGAGATGCTCGGTGGAAGTTTCAATGCCATCGATCTGGACGAATTCCCATCGCCTCCTTCTGTACTTCCCATGATACCGAGTTTCGTTTCGAGTTTCTAAGTATGCATAGGGGTGGTTTCAACGTGACAAGGATTGGGTGACGACGCGTGTGTGACGTGTCACGGTATTATTGTTTCCGGGATCATTGTGAACATGCCAGTGCGTCGAAGAACATCCGAGTCGTTGTGGATTCACTGGATGCGTCTCAGACCATGGAGTCCTCGTCAACATATCTTGGTCTGAGCTTACTATGTGCTACACTCGCCCTTCTCGTACTGTCTACATACTATCTCTTCCTTGCACCCCTACTCAACCCCCTTCGCCAACTGGCTGGACCACCAGTACGGACCCTCTTTGGGAACCATATGTCCTCTGTTCTTGAGTAGGTACTTCCATTCTACCTTCTCTGACCTTACCGTCATGTTCGCTATATAGCCCTTTTCGGTCTCCCAAAACCCATGCCAACTACGTCGAACAGTACGGGAGGAGCGTACGCATAAGGGGACTCGGCCCTGTACGTCCATTTGACGTTGCCTTGATATTTAACTCAGCATTCAATCTATATCCTAGTGGGATGACCGTTTACTCCCACTTGACCCCGTCTCCGTTGCCCATGTGCTCAAGAACAGCATTATCTACGAGAAACCCTGGCAATCACGCAGCCTGATCACGGGTCTCATTGGCTGTGGAATGCTTGCCGCCGAAGGTCACGTTCATAAGCGTCAACGTCGTGTCGCTACACCCGCCTTCTCCATCCAGAACTTGCGAGCACTTGTGCCGCTTGTTTTCCAAAAGGGAAACGAGCTTCAGGAGAAATGGCAAGAACTTCTGTCCGTTCCTTCCAATCAAGAAAGTGTCGCTTCTGATCAAGAAGATGTTGCTTCCGACCAGGAAGGTGTCACTCCCAACCAAGGTGTTGCTCCCGACCAGGGTGCTGCTCTGGACCAAGACGTTCCTCCACCCCAAGAAGGTGCTACTCCGGGCCAAGAAGGCGCTGACCCCGCCAAAGATGGTGTTGAACTTGATGTGTGTCACTGGATCAGTCGAGCTACTTTCGATGTCATAGGGTTGGCAGGTAAGAAGCTCAGAGGTTTACGGCTGCGGTTCAGATATATGACATGCCAACAGGGTTTGATTACAATTTTAATGCGATTCAGAACGAGTCAGACGAGCTCTTCGGTGCCTACAAGGAAATGTTCGAGATCGCGGTCTCACAGGGAGATGGCTTCCGAACTGTACTTGGAATATATTTCCCCATCCTAAATGTGCTATTTGTGAGTGAATAAAGCCTGACCGTTGGACATTTTGTAACGTGCTATCGCAGCCAGATGTGCGGGTCAGGACCGTGAAGCGGTGTCAGGCTGTCATTCGACGCGTAGCTGGAAAGCTTGTACAATCAAAGAAAGCGAGCATCATGGAAAGCGAGAAAGATGGCACCAGCGATGACGGAAAGGATCTACTAAGCCTTTTGCGTAAGTTTTTCGCTAATTCGTTAAAACATGCCCCGACTGATCGTAAACCCTAGTCAAATCAAACGTTGCAATAGACATCCCCCCTGACCAGCGGATTTCGGACGAGGATATCCTCCACAATATCAACACATTCATGTTTGCAGGCTCCGATACCACTTCCCTTGCACTCACATGGGCTCTACTTCTTTTAGCGAGACATCCCGAGATTCAGACCCGCCTTCGAACCGAACTTCTCAGTATTGCCCCATCGACACCGATATCACGACTGACAACTGAAGAAATCGAATCCTTCCATGTTGAATTATCCAAACTTCCCTATCTAAACAACGTTGCGCGCGAGTCACTCCGGCTCATCCCCCCAGTACATTCTTCATTGCGCGTTGCGACCCAAGATGACGAGATCCCTGTATCCTACCCACCTCACCTCAATGATGGAACTATCTCAGATCTTCGATCCATTCGAATATCGAAAGGAACTTTTGTCCATGTTCCCGTCGAGGCTCTCAATCTAGATAAAGAAATTTGGGGCGAGAACGCATGGGAGTTCCAGTGAGTGGGATGTTTCGCCTGTTCGGAGTTGCGCTCATCGGCACTCTTATCGCTAGTCCTAACCGTTGGGATCGCCTCCCAGAGGCTGCAAAGGCACTTCCAGGGCTGTATTCGAACCTCTTGACCTTCTCCGCTGGTCCAAGAGTCCGTGATTTGTCACTATTAACAGTGTTTCTCGCTGACCAGTCCTGTGGATCACACAGTCTTGCATAGGCATGCGCTTTTCAATGATAGAGATGAAGACATTCTTGTATATCCTTCTTACCAACTTCGTTTTCGCGGAGACGGAGAAGAAAGTATACAAAGCGAACGTGTAAGTTGCTTGCTTCTCTGAGGTTGACCGCCTAACCACAGCATTCCCCTACTAGTGTTCTCACTCGCCCTTACGTCTCTGGTCAGTTCAAGCTGGGGAGCCGATGTCCTTTAATGGTGAAAAAGTTTAACCCTGAACTTCATTGACCCTCTACGTCTATACTCGCGTTTTATCTGTCGTTATATTCCACCATTTTCGTTTTCACGCTGACACATTATACCACTGTATGCTCCGCATTGTCGTTGATCATCTCTCATCTTTCAGTTTGGGCAGAATAATCGCTTGTCCCAGACGTGTTTTACGTGACTGACTACTGTAGATCTTATAACAGGACACCATGATGAAATTCGTGTGATGCTCTCCAGTGCCTGGTACCACAGTAACGATCCCGCCGCGGCTTTTACCTTCGTATCGCCACTTGCAGATATGACAGTTGCATCGTGGAACAGTCGGTACGCTATACTTACCTCGAGGCATCTCGGCCATAACCCGATGACACACATATTTGTCCCGGCAGTGTTCTGATATGTGCCAGCCTGGAAAGCGAAGGATATTCAAGTTATGACTAAAGCATCAGTGGCCAGCCCGAGTGATCGACTTAACCCAACGAATAGAAACGATGCAGCTATTAATATTATTCTCCTAATGATGATAGTAAACTGGCTACTACAGGTTACTGTTCTATTACAATCTAGTGGACAACAGGGGGCGGATAGAAGGAAGATTAAAAACACAAATGCGTAGAGCATACACGAGATGAGAACAGGGCTACAAATTACTAAGTATACAACGAAGGATTATGCTATTACAGTAAACGAAGCGACGGGACGAACCAATAATTGATCAATAACATTAAATGTAAGAGCTTCGAAGTGGAGAAGAGGAAGGGGTCGCTTTGACCGCGTTCGTCGAAGGTTTGGGAGGCCCTGCCAGATGCTTTCCCCACGTGAGCACCTTACGACCGACTTTTCTGGCAGACTGAACGAGATTCTTCATCGTTTGGTTGTTGGTCGCATAGCGAAAGGAGATCCGCTTCCCCTGCGGAGCCTTGTCCGGGGCAGGGATGTCCATATCCATGAACGAACCAGGGGTGCTGAGGTGCTCGTCCTCCGAGGACGGCGTGGTACGAGTTAGCCCCACGACGTCCGAGTGGGCAGGAGGTGCTACAGAGATAGGTGGCATAGGACTTGAGAAATGGCGACCAGGTGCCGGACGCGGCGCCCTACGTTGCGACATTTCATAGTTTGATTGCTGTTTCCTGAGTACGGTGGGTCTCTCGTCTCGTCCGAGATAACTCGGGCTCGTCCCCTCCGACATAGATTTGTGATGATTCGGCGGAGCGTGCGCCTTCAGCTTCTCTAGGCTACATTCCAGTCTATTGAGTGATGACAGCCGGCTTGGGGGGCTCGGGAGCGGCTTGGAGATTGGTCGGTAAGGAGGGACCTGTGTTCCGCCGATATTTGCGTGACTGACAGAAGGCATGCTGTCCGTCGATCGATGAAATTGAAATACCTGTCCATGGCGCCGGCGAGAGTGTGCCGCCGGATGGATAGCATCCGCACTCTTATGACGGGAGATAGGCGTCGCCGAGCCTCTTGGCCCGACAAGAGGACTCGCCTCCTTAAGGAAAGGATAATCGTCACGGACACCTGCGTCCGCATTCTTGGTATGCAGGTTGTCGCCAAGGGGAACGGGAGTTTGTGACGGGCAAACCTGGCGATCTACCCATCGCGAGGATGAAACAGAGGCGGTTTCGCGTCGGCGCGGTGCAAGGGTGTCGGGAGGGGTAACACTAAGAGGCGCTGGGGATCGTACTCCCCGAGGGATGTCCCTTGCGGTTCCGTACCCTAACGCGTCGGACGACGGATGAGAGTCGGAGGGAGTGCCGCGATCGAGATTAGGTTGGTCATGGTCCGAAGTCAATCCCACCATTAAGCTGACCTCCTGGATGAGAAGGCTGCAGCGAGCTGAGTCCACGAGCTCGTCAGGATCAACGAAACTACGATGCCTGGCCTCCCACAAGAACTCGTCGCTGGTACTGTCTTGTCTCTTTTTGGGGGAAAGGGGAAGCGTTTTGTCATGATGCATGGCATGCGACTTTTCCTGCTGCGCTGGGTGGTTCTCCAGGCTGTCGAGTTCTCCCAGCCCCTTCAAAAACGATTGCACGTTCTTCACGTCATCTTCCGGGAGAGATTGGAGAGGTTCTACAGGCGCGGCGGGAGGAATGCGGGTGTTGGGGCCCACAGGTATAGACGGAGAGTCTGTAGCGGATAACCAGGATACGTGTTTTTGAGGAACATGTTGGATTTTCCTCCGCCAAGCAGGTGGTGGCAGCTGGGCGGAATTATTTTTTTGTAATGACGGAGCTGATGCCAGCACATCATGGGGAAGACAACGAGTGTTGCACGTGATGGCAATTGGATGGTGATTAATTTCGTGTTGGGCATCGACGGGAGCAGAGTTGGTGGGGGAATTAACACGATGTGGTAGTTTGGAGTGAGCGGTTTCTGCTGGGGAGGTTTCCTCTGGGATTGGCGAGGAGCTGACCATGGCCTCACCCGGAGTCACAATGGAAGCAACGGCCACAGCAGGGAAACAGCAATCGGGGGTAGGCGGCGTGGATTGCTCTTGGGTATTCGAGCTTCCAGACCACGAGCCAGCACAACTTGAGCACGAGATTGAGCATCGGAGGATGGGCGGGACAACTCTGAGCGGGCTCACCTAATTGCGGAAAGCGGTGACGAGGGGAGATCAACCCCAGAGAGCGGGCGATGTTGGTCGTCAAGCAATGCAAAGTAACGAGCATATCGCTCGTTAGCTCTGGGCAGGCTAGGACGCGGATACGAGGGGTGCGAAGACATCGTGACAACAGCTGCCAGTGGTGGGTGTCAGGAAAAAGGATGATCGGGGAGACGGGGAAGACACGAACGAGTGTAGTAGGATGGGATTCAAGATGGCATCTGGGTGGAGTCCGAGGACGAGTCGACGATGTCAGACCAATGTTGACATTGTCGCAAATGAAATGAAAATGGCACAAAGTCTCCACCGTTTGGAATCTCGGCGAGATATACCAAGTATTCTGCCAAGAACACTTGACGACACTAGATCAGATCGATCATCGGCGGACGAGATCATGACGGCGCCTGTCACAAGCGTCACGATGGTCACAACATAACACACTCGCAAGGAATCACATATAGCACAATGTCAATGCATAGCCATGGGTGAATGAGAATACATGAAAAAATGGTCGCCGCATAACTAATATGCCTTCTTGCCTGCCGTGAGCTGCAAGTGGGCACTGTGCTCATCATAAGGAACCTTCGTGACGGGTATCTCTCGCCACAAATCAGGTGTAAGGAAGCCGTATGTTTTGGTAATCTGTTACATGTGTCAGCAATCGCAGCGAGCAGTTACTAAAACGAAACACGTACAGCGAGGAAAGTCGCCTTCAAGAAGTTACCCATCGTAGCGGTCGAACCCTTGGCCTGGGTGTAGCAGTCCTCAACACCAGCCAACTGCAGGAGACGCCTGGATGCGGGAGCTGCGACGATACCAGTTCCTCGTGGTGCTGGGATCAATCTGCACATGACGGAGCCAACCTTGCCGCTGACTTTGCAGGGCACCGTGTGTGGTTCACCGAGACGAGCACCCCAGTAACCTCTCCGCACGGGGATGACAGACAGCTTGGCAAGGATGATCGCACCGCGGATTGCAGTGGCGACTTCCTTGGCACACTTAACACCCAATCCAACATGTCCATCAAAGTCACCGATAGCGACGAAGGCCTTGAAACGCGTACGCTGACCGGCCTGAGTTTGTTTTTGTACAGGCATGATTTTCATGACTTCATCCTTGAGCTTAGGCAAGAAGAAGTCGACAATCTGGTATTCTTTGACGGGAAGGGAGAAAAGGTAGAGCTCCTCCATCGACTTGATTTTTCCGTCCTTGACCAAACGACCAAGCTTGGTAACGGGGACCCTGCGGGCTCTCGATGAATGGAATGTCACGGGTGGGGTCGCTGGTCACGAACCATTCCTTTTCTTCATCCTTGCGGCCTCCACGACGGGGACCGCGACGGCCCCGACCACGGTCACCACCACGTCCACGTCCGAATCCACCTCGTCCTCGTGCTGCGTCGGCCATTTTAGTTGCCAAAAGATACTGTGTTCAGCGAGTCAGTAAATGTGGACTGGCAAGGGGCATATGACACCACATCCGACGCGGCAGATCGCCATCCAGCGAAAGAACGACAAAGACGTGCCCTCTCTTTCCAGGTACGGCGACCTAGTGCACGGTGTCAGCGGTAATGATGAGATACTCACTAGTCTTGAAGTTGGCGATGTCGAGTCCGCTGTCGGGTTATCTGCTCGTCGATATCCCGATAGACCACATTCCTACAGCCACTACCGGCCCTAAAGCATAGTTCAGACCCCTGGCACCAGTTACCCCACTGTTCCCCATCAATACTGACGAGAAACTTGTGTGACTTTGCCATCCGAGTATGCGAGAGTTGACCGGATGGCAATCTACGAGTAAAACCTGATTTTCTGTGCAAGACTTGGGTGCCGATGGACGAGTGTGCGGTATTCGGGGACATGCTTCCGATCAGATGGACTGATAAATGCTGACGGATGGACAACAACACAAGGCCGACACTTGCACCAGCACCACATCGAGCTACACAAGCGCTACACAAAGTAACTACACATTCCTCCCGTCCCAACTAACTAGACTCATTGTCCACAGCGTAATCCGCCACCGTCTCTACAATCACGTTGGAACAACATGTCGAATACATCAATCCCCAATTTTATGAACCAACAATTTAGTCTTTGCCCCACGTTCGTAACCCTTCTCAAGCTAGACAATTCTATGCTTACGTCTTCCTAATTTCAGCAACGGCCGTCTTGCCGTTGGAGATGGGGCTTTCACTTCCGACAACACTCCCAGCGTGCTTGCTGTCTGCCACATCGAGGGCACCGACGACATGTACTATTATTCTACTACGTTCTCTGGCGGACCTGGAGTATGTTCTGCGTTTATCGATCGCTTGCCTTGACTGACTTTCGATAGTGGCGCTTTTGACGTCCCCAATGGAAAATGCCCTCCAGATAGAGGGTCGCCAGGCTGTGTGACAGGCGGTCTGGCGTCTATGCTTCCCAAATCTCGTGAATCATCATTTTTTCCTTCGCCTTCCGAGAAAACAAGCCCTACAAATAACCCTTATTCCACCAAACGATTCCCTACCACCGTAACACCAAGATACATACTTGGCAGATCCCAATCCCCCTACGGTCTCCCCACACCACCTTTAACACCAGACAACGATGCAAGTGGTGCCAGTGGTATAATCACCAAGCATTCACATTCAAAAGATGCTTTGGATCTTCTCTTGAACATCTTTCCTCGTGACGGATTGAGCATTTTACCTTTTGCTAAGAGTGTCGTCGTTTCCGCGCCGAACATGGGGGTCACCTTCGACGGCGTCGTGCTCGAATTGCCCGGGAAATCAAAGACACTCTACGTCGACGGGAAAAATGCACCTGCCGTCAGCCTCCGCGAAAGGTGAGGTCAAACCTCGATGAGCTCCCGTACACTTGATCTTATCTCTTTCATCTAGTATCGTTGCCCTCCTTGAACTCGCCGATGAACACCTGCAATGTTCCGCACTTGTAATCGTTCTCGACAAGTCGTTTGACGGGCTCCACGATCTTTTGCACTCACTCATGTACGTCGGAGGAACTGTTGTTGCTAAACCTCCTTTCCAGGTCAATCCTGCGTATATTCTTGTTGGGTTGGAGATCTGAAGAATCTGGTATCGCGGTCAAGGGAATGTTTTGGTGAACAACTTTTGTTGCTGGGTTGAAACACGCGTATCTATGAAACTAGTTTCCCTGTATTTCTGATATTGTCAAACATGGTTCTTGCCCTCTATGAAAAAGCTGGTGTGATTGTGACTCGCCAGAGTCGCCACCGAGTCGCCAGTTGTCTCAGATTCTCTCATTCGCTTGACGAAGTCGAAGCTGATCACAAATTCGGCAGTCAGTATGCCCACTAGATTGCTGTTATAGTTAGGTGCACCATCCACTCCCTCGGAGCAGTAGTGGTTGCCACCTTCAGATCATGTCTGGCTTGATGGATATCCTTCTTGCTTTGGTGAAGGTCCTCTGCGGTGGCGGCTCAACAACTGACGAGCAGCCTTCACCGGACCTCCAAAAACCCCACGTAGAACGGCCGCAGCAACAGCAGCCGACTTCAGTAGGCGCCCGCCCGGAACATCGTCCACCAGCCCCCCAGCACCGTCAGGCAAGTATCTTGTTTCGCTTGGAGGGCTGTTGTCCCCCAAAGGTGTGTATCGACACCTGACCTTGTACTCAGGAGCAGCAGGCGTCCAAACCAACACCTCAGCCCCGCCATGAGCAAGTACCGAAGCCAACACCTCCAGCCCGCCAGGAGGCCCACCCTACGCCTCGTCACGACGCTAGACCCCACGAGGTATCTCCAGCCCCCGAATCTCTGTGCTTGTCAGAGCGTGATTCCCTTCCTCAGGACCAAAACCAGATCAACCAACATGAGGAACATTATGTGGCCCTTCGCGCCAAAGCCAGCGAGCATGGTGATCTGATGGCGCGGTGCTTCCAAGAAAGTCATGAAGCTTATAGTCGGGGTGAAGGTGCACGCGCCAAGGAATTCTCAGAGCAAGGGAAACAGCATGAGCGTACGATGGAGAAGTTGAACGCTGAAGCCAGCGCTTGGGTTTTCAGAGGTAAGCGTTCTTCCACTAAAAAAGCCTTTTCCGCACTGTTAATCTTTTGTTTCTTCTGATACAGAGAATAACAAGGTACGACTCTGCGGACGGCTGTTTCCTGATTTCCACTGACGAATTTTTAACAGGAGAGTAAAGTGGGTGAAATCGATCTCCACGGTCTTTACGTCAAAGAAGCAATTTCCTACTCTGAGAATGCCCTGCAAGAAGCTCGACAGCGAGGCGATGCTGAGGTTCGGCTGATTGTTGGTGGGTTTTACTCCGTGTCAAGGCTTCTAGACTTTATTTATGCTGCAACCGCTACTTTGTAGGGAAGGGATTGCATTCTGATAACCACATCGCTAAGATAAAGCCCGCAATCGAGGATCTCATGAAGAAGTAAGGAACATGTTACGGGAGAGGTCTTCTGCAATGCTAACCACGGTGGCCTATAGGCATAGTATACCCACTGAGGTTGATCCACTCAACGCAGGAGTACTGATCGCGCGCCTGCGTTAGGCTGCTGGATTGCCACTGATTACCCCATGATCGATACCCGTGGTGTGTTTGTTAACTTAGATACCAAAGTGTTGTACTAGCTACAAACGAGGATCACCTTCATACCCACCCCCGCGATTACGACTGAATACGGTTTCCCCGTGTCCCCTGGCATGATGCGTGATGCAAGCTGTGTCTATTGACCCTGAATTGAGACGCGCCCTCTCTATTTCCGGTCAGCATCGGCTGCTTCTCGCGTGGTTCTAGAATGCTGTATATTGAAAAGGCAGGTATATAACGTAGCCCACACAAGCTGTGGTTTCTTGATGTGATTTCTTAACTACCCCAACCCGGTTCATCGCGATGTCTCTTGGAAGGGTCCTCCTCATAGGCACGCTCGTCGCTGGGGCGCTCTGGACTGTAAAGAGCCTCGTTGCTGCTCTCAACGGACTATTCTCTAGTAGCGGGGACGATGATTCACCAAGCCTTCCCCAACCGTACCCGGGCGCTTCTCAAGAACGTCGGCCATTGTACGACCATTCGTACCCTAGCTACTCTGACCCCCTAAGGTTGGCACCATCAGTGGCTCCAAACAACTGACGCTTAGATTCAATTGCAGGTCACATCAAGCGCCTCCTGTTGTACCAGTTTATCAGGTACCAGCAGGACTTCTGGTGAGTATGCCTCACGCCTAACCCTTTGCTTCTTACCTTACTGGTATGTCATCAGTTTGATTTCCTGCCTATAAGTGATCGCCAGGACTACGAAGCTGCCCGAGCAGAGGCAGGGCGCCTTCAACGCCTGGAAGAAAAGTACCAGGCAAAGAAAAAACAGGCAACACAACGGAGAGATAGTTACCACGCAAACCATTATGAACAGCGTATCCAGTCTCAACGAGAAACCATTGACATGCTGAACGCTGTGGCGAGTGCATGGATATTCCAAGGTCCCTTCTTCTGCCGAGTTTATTTTAGTGTCTTTACTAACCGCCTTTGCAGAGAATAACCGGCCCGGGGTTCGTCACCAATCTTCACTTGAGATGATCGTATACGTGGATTAACTGGACGTAGAGGCTTCCAGCTAATTCCGTGGATTTGCACGGCCTGAGGGTCGTTGAAGCTGTTGAATACGCTGAAATAGCGGTCCAAGATGCAGAAGACCGAGGAAAGCAAAAAGTTCGTCTGATAGTTGGTACGAGACTTCGCCAACACGCCGAATACGAGCTGATGACTTCGCGTAGGGAAAGGCAAGCATTCGGAAGGAGGGATCTCGAAGCTAAAACCTGCTATTAGCAACGCTCTCAAGTCGTTAGTGTCCTCCTCGTTATATCCCGTGTTGATGATGAAACAGTGATTATGCAGGCATGGACGGCTTGTCAAAGTCGATCCCCATAATGCAGGAGTCTTGGTTATATCGTTGGGAGATAGGCGTTTCGATTCGGATATGGTGTAAGGCAACGGTTGCGCCAGTGAGGCCCGCCGAATGGGAGATGCGAATCATACGATTGCAGCTAGCCATTTTGCAGTACTACCTCGTATATAGATACTTTCAGGATTGTAGCTGCCAAAGCTCTGGATCTCCGGAGCTCAATTGAATACTAGTGCTTGTGCTTACCTTTGAGTGACATGCGCAGTAACATGCACTAGTTCGTCCGTTTCTCTTTCGGGAACTTCCACTCCGAGTCCGACACTCTCACCAGCTACAAATCGAACAAGTACTCGGACCGTCGAGACGCATCTAGTAGGGTTGAGGACGCTGAGAACATATAGATGTCGTGTTCAACTATTCTCGGTCAGTCAGCTCGACCGCGAAACTTTCTGCATACGCACCGGTGCTGCAGGTATGCCTCCGGAAGCTCCAACCCCTACCCCTACCCCATCCTTCCGAATCCGCAACCCCACCAAATCTTTCACCTACCCCGGTCCGCGACGCAGCAGCAAATAAAAGAGAGATGTCAGTAACACTGCGCGTCTTGCGTTGAGTGTACAACTGAAGCCCATCCGCGATAGATTATGACCTCGTCCGGATCTACCACCCAGATTCTCCCATTGCCCGAAAGTATCCCCCGGAGGTCGCTCAGGCACGTTTTCAGTCCATATCCAAGGCGTACGACATCATGCGAGGCAAGAGCGATATAACGGGGGATGTGTTGACGAGTCGCGAGCGTCGACATGTGGATCCTTCGCGATTTAGACCGAGACCGGCGCGACGTCCGCATTTTGACCAAGTTGCTGGTGATGAACGATGGAAGGAAAGTCTTCTTCTTGGGGCGACGGTGCTAGTGAGTCTCAGTGGTTCACCGTGTTTCATCGTGCTGGAGATACTGTAGGCCATTGGCGGATTCGTTGTCCAGACCACATTTAACCGCAAGAAAGCCATCGCTCAAGTCACGAGTCAAAACCGTGAAACGTCATCCTCAAAGTACGCTTTTGCCGATGAAGACTTGGCTGCGTTGACCGAACCTTCAACAAGTTCTGACTCTAAACCGCGATGACAGCCCTACGGTCGTGCTTTCAGTCACTATCCCCGCTCCGTTTTCTTTATTACTTTGAATGTCGTGCATCTCAATAGGATATCCACCCTTGGCTTGACCAATCAAAGAATATAATTGCTTCCTCGCGCGTGCACAGCTGTGAAACCTCTCGCAGCAGAAGGGTTTGCCTTGGCTATTTATCTATCACATCCACTCTGCTCAGATCAGCACTGGTCCGTTTGCTTGATCAACCCGGGCGATACGCGGGAACTACGGGATAATGTACGCTATCTACAAAATCTTGTTTTATGCTGTTCTCCCATCTGACAGATAGGATGAGTCCACCGTGTGGCCAAGGTCGGACCGGTGGGATCGGAACCATTGCATGTACGTCAGTCCCCCTGTATTATTTATGTGCATATGGAGGAAATGGGGGTTGCAGGAACGTTGCTAACGTTCATACCGAAGGTCCCCAATCTTTCTGACATCGTGGCTATTATATCACGGCAACGGCTGCACAATGATGATCTTGCGATAACCGAGATTACCAACAGCTTTGCAACATTATTATTGAAGGTGCTTCGATACAGGGAGATGCCAATATCTGATACGCGTGGGAGTGAAGATGTCACGTCGTTCATGCAGATGAAAAGATTTTTGGACCCCATTCGAAGTTCGCGCACACAAGACGACCGTACTTATGTTTTCGCAAATGAATGGAGCCACTTAAGGGCAGCTAGATTACATACTCGTGAGTGTCCGCAGTATTGAGGGTACTAGAACTGAGGTAGGTACTGTTTCTTGAATAGTTTCGACTATTTCTGGCATGATATGACATCATGCATCATCCTTGTCGTCTTCGCGAACAAGGACTCTCCACAGGACCACACAAACATGCGCGACAGTTAGCATGATGAACCGTACACGAATAGCAAAACGACGTATCTGTGCTTTTCGGGGGAGTCCTTGCGATGCCCTCTTTTCCCGAGATATCATCTATGTCATCAAACCCGAACAGAGTGGAGCAACCCCATTCCCGACAAAAATGAACGTCTAGCAACTTTCTTTCATAAGTATGCATACTTAAAACCAGCTGAGCTTTCGAGCTATGATCCAATCCCCAACCCGACATGTCTTCGACATTTGCTGCCTTGCCGCCAGAACTCGTTCTATGCATCCTCACATTCGCCGCTGAACACCCACCCACGGCGCTCGCTCTCTCCCTCACTGCGTCCTGGGTACACAAGCATGTAGAACCAGCCCTCTATCACACCGTCCGTCTACGATCATCGCGAGCACTCGCAGCTTTCATATCCACTTTAGACCGCAAAGGAGACACGTTTGCTAAAAGATTCGTCAAAAAGTTGTGCATCACGGCTCTCGGACCCATCGCCAGCATAGAAATCATCTTGTCCAGATGCACGGGCGTCATCAGTTTAGCCTGCGGTTTCTCCGCCCCCTCATATATCCACTGTGTTCGCGGTCGACCACCGCCACCACTACTAGCAGACTCAGACTCGGAGGATGCAGAACACACCCCACTCAGATGCCTTCCGATCGCTGCAAAAGAACAGCATCTTCTTTCGCTTGCATGTCGAGACGGACTTGATAGTGCTATCATATCCCCTGTTGTTTCCCACTTGAGGATTCACCTCGCACCTGCAGTCACCTTGGACAGCATCGCACGACTGTCAGGGTTGGCTCATCTCACTCACCTGGCGGTGGTCTACAATCAAGGGTTCCCAGGTGGCCTTGACGCCGTCAAAGAGATCCTTCAGCCTCTCATCGAGTGTGGAAGATTGAGAGTGCTTGTTTTGCAGGTCGCAGGCGCAGAGGAGGCCCACCTGGAGGACATCCAGAAGTGGAACGAAATGGAGAGGGAGCGCAGGTCGTCCCCTAGTGTGGTTGAGGATGCCGGGTCGGGTTTGACCATCGTTGGTTGTAAGGCAACCCGCTCGTTCCTCTCCCAATGGGAAGATAGCGAGGAGTTTTGGCAGTATGCCGAACGGAACAGTACTGTTGGGTCTGTGACTGCCTGAAATATCTATCCGATGATATCGTTGTCACCCACAAACCGGATTCAGAGCTTGCTGGCAAGTAGATGTCAATGTAAATTATTGTATTAATTCGTTCCTTGGTCCTTCATGGAACCCCGGATGCGTGTCGAGCATGGCGTGCACAAGGTTTCGAGGCCGGACCCATCGAGTATCCAGTCCGAAGGGTACACTAAATCCCATAGACCATACAACAGGAGGTATCTAAAGTAACAACTATGATAAGTAGTATGTCGAGTGAAATATAGATAACGCTTTCGTAAGGCGACACCTGTCCATGAAAATCGTAATCACGTCGAGCACCACCGAGATGTGAGGGGGTATCTTGAAGTCATAAGCTCAGTAATGACCAGTGAAAGAGAGCATTTGACCAGTGGAGCAGGCGGTGGTGTCTTTGTCTCGTGAGAGAAATCCGGGCTGAACGGTGGTGCTGTCACCAGATGGCCCGTACGCATAGACTGGGTTGTAATCCCAATCGCTTGCCCAGCTAGGTCTATCAGGAAAGTGAGCACAAGAAAATGATGATAACTAGTGTGTTCACCTTGGTGAATGACCTGTACCAACCACGTGTCCGTTATGTAGGTGCTGATGCGCCGGCATGGAAGCACCATATGGCGTTCGACCTGCAATCATATACTGCTGGCGAAGGGCGGTTTCGTGGTGTGATGCACTTGAGTCGTCCATGGCGGCATCTTCAAATGCATGTCGCGAGTGGAGGCTAGACAAGCTGGACATGGATGACCTTCGATTGCTGTGGTCGGGATGCATCGACGATCTATCGAAGTTCCGCTGTGATTGGAACGGTGCACATTGGGTTGCTGGTTGCGGTTGGTCGCGCCCAAATGGAAATGAGGACGGCAGTGGAAGGGTACTAGGAACGGGGTATCGTGTGATATGTGGATACTCAAAGAAGTGAGGACTTGGCTCTGAGGGCTCAGTTTGGGGGTTATAAGGATAAGTCGTAATTGGTGGGGGAATAATGCGATATTCAGGAGGTGGATTGCGATAATCCGCTAACGATGCGTAGCCTGGTGGGAGCAACATTGTAACAGGCGCGATCATCATATTCAAAAGGATACTTGCGTGAAAGAGGATCATCCTTGGTGACACTTGGCTCGAAACCTCCGAGGCTATGAGGGAGTGAGGCGGTGAGATCTTTCCTATTCAGGTCAGCAATTGGCGAAGATTAGTGAAGGTCCATAAAAGAGTGATCAACGCTGACAAGTAGGTCTCGGCGATCCTCCAGCGATCCTTCACTCCTTCCAACGCCTTAATGAGCACAGAAACATCTTCGAGCAACTCTGCCATCGGCAGGGCAAGAGGGGACTTGACATCCTCAAAGGCGTCGGCCCTCATCTGGTTGCGCTCTTGCCATTTCAGATCCCAAAAGTTCATGAGCAGGATTGCGGCGCAGATATGGGAAGCCGAAATAAGGCTCAGGATGTTCAAATATCCGCGGTTCATTTGAAGTTTCATTATGCGAGCGACGGATTTGCCAGCGTTGACGCAGACCGCGATACAAGGGATAGGCATGTTGACGTGGGGGGTGATATTCGAAATAGACTGTAGCATGGGCGGTAAAAAAGGACGGTAAATGATGATCTGAATCAGATAGTAAGTGATGTATAACGTTGCTGACTGGTTGGAAAACAATGGATCCTCCATGTATGGTGACCATTGTACTATATAGGGTTAACGAAGGAGGCTACGCGAAAAGGAAAACACATACGATGCTTCGGGACTGAATCTACCCATTCCGTCATTGCATTATTTAGCTGCGCTAACACCTCTTGCCACCGCGGACGCGCTGCGCTGATCAACAGCTTTGACCTATCCAGGGCATACTTTATCGAGGATGTCAAACACCGCTTCGTTACGAAACGGAAGGACCTACTATCGTCCGCAGTGCATACGCCACAATTTTGGTCAATTTGAGGTATGAATTGAAGGCGGCTAACTTGGATGGCTTGCCGGGGGGTTGCTGGAACGCTTTGTCGGGGTCTTCGGTTTGCCAGTACTCATCATCGACTTCCAGCGGAAGGTCGGCGTCGAAACTTCAAAAATCAAGCGATTAGTCCACACACATAATCGAGAGCGAGAATCTCACTCTTCCTCTCCTGAACAGCACGGTCGTCCCAGGCCAGCACTTGTTATTCTGTCATGAACCACCAGTACCCAGAATGCCCGCTTCCACAGTTCCCCTTCAATGTTCGGTTTATCTCCATAAATCTTCTTCCGATGTGCGCCGACATCCTGGGCTTTACGGAGACCAATGCTAATGAAAAGCCATGCAACTGGATGAAACGCTGTGCCTCGCAGGAACATGCCAAGCAACTACTCGTGGGGAAGTTAGCGAGTCATCATCTAGTCAGTGTTTTAGTAGGAATCACTGACTGCCATAGTCTGGACTTCGAATAAGCCAGCAGGGTTGAAGAGGCTGAGTGAGCCCCGATGGACATCTGCGGTCGTTAGTCACGAAGACCGCAAAACAAAGAAACCGCGTACCAACTGCCGAGTTAAAATACCTCCAGCCAGCACGTTGCCACTTGAGCTCGTCGATAGGACGCTCGGTCTCAGGGACATCATATTTACCATCGTCGAGTACGCGAACATCATCACTCCAGCGACTGGCAACTGCGAACAGTGCCAAACAGAGGCATCCAAACCACGTGTCCTTGTGGTGCAAGCCGTCCTTCCATTGTCGTTCAAATGTTGGGCGGTGAAACAACGGATAGTGGGGGTTGACGTATTCAAAAAATAATTTAATGAGCGTGTCAGCAAGATCCGGGGGCGGGAAATCTTCAGAAAGCGACAGGGACAGGTCTTCGAGTCGGTCCTGAAAGCCCTCAAAGGCCAGTTCCCACTATGGGAAAGGGCATTCGACTCGTTCAACAAAAAATCATTAAAAGAAAAGTACACACCCACCGGAGGGGTAGTCCAGAATTCAGGGCGTCTCAATGCTGCAGCATTTATTGGACTAGTGCTATCGCGTTCTGAGCGACTTCGTTCGCTTGCGCCGGTTACACGATAGACATGCTCGTCTCTTAGCTTCCGCGTAGGCCCGATGAGTTTGAAGCAACTACTCTTCCCGTGGAAGCGAACTTGGTTATCCCCAAGTGAACGATTATCTTGAGCAGGCTCCAGACCCCGGATGGTCAAGCGCTTCATTCCACGCGAGAGGCTGAGTTCACCGACTTCATCGCTGTCTGATGTGTAGCCATCCGATGACAAATCCGTGTCACTGCGTGGTGTTCCTGCGGAGTGCCGAATACGCGAACTAACAGGTACTACACCGTTCGTCGTGCTGGAAACGCCAGGTAGTGCATGAGAGTGCAAGGAACCTGAAGGAGAGCCCTTGAATCTAGAAGAAGAGGCGGAAGGTGATGTAGACTTCTCATGGGGCGATACTTGACGAGGTGGTTCTGGGTCACTCTTCCAGGAATCTCGAACGATAGGGGGACCTAACTCCTCGGAGAAATCGGCTTCGGGTCGGAGCTATCAAAAATGATTAGACTACGTTCTGGCTATGGAGAAAATGGAAAGTGAGACAACGGCGGAGCTGGTGTCTCAGGGACGCAATTCCACCGCAAGCACCACCAAATGATAGCGCGCCTGCACAGTAATAACGAATGCGGAGTTTACTTACTCGCTTCAAGAGAGTTTCTATTTTTTCCATCCTGTCCTCCAGGCTGGTGATGTAACTTTGAAAGAGTGTATCAGATTCGCTGCTCGCACTGGGATTCGTCAGAACGACTCACGCCTTAGGAGGTCCTCTAGGCTTTGAAGCCTCACTAGGGGCGGGAGACGTCAATGAATGAGGAGGGGAGAATAGGGATGTACGGACATGTAAGAGCACGTCTTGCGGTTTTGTATGCAGTTTGTGCAAATGTTGTCCGGCATACGAGGACCATCGCATTTGGTCTTTCTGCGACGACATGCATCGCAAGCGCGCTCGATCTTTCGCTTCTTGTAGATAGAGTCCGCAGAGAACGGCTCCGCCTGATGCATTGAGAGCATGGACGCCGACGGGAGGGGTTGCGGAGTGTAGGAGGAGTCAGAGATTTCTATGACATTCGTGGCGTAGGTGTTGTAGTAAGAATGCATGAGTGGAGAAGCAGGACCGGGATGGATATGAGGGAAGAAGAACCTCGACTGTCCGGGGCAAGCGATGAGGTATTTCGAGCGAGCTAAATAAATCGTGTCGGCCAGCAGGAACGGAGTATGGAGAGAGTGGGCACCTTATACTGGATTGGATCGAGTGGATCTTGGGGAGAGTATAAAAAGTACGCAGTCAAGCTTAGCGATATTCAGCCTGACAAGGTCGTGGTGGAGGTGCGGAAGACAGTTACTTCCCGTCAATGTGTCCGTCTTTACAGCGATCACCTTGTGTATCTGCCAACCATGACCACCATTTTACTCATGCTCATACTAATATCATGCACGTGACTACTAAACATAGTCGGAGTTGTAATTTTCCTTCAAGTCCTCGGTGCCGTCACATTCCCGGCTGTTACCAACAAAGTACCCGAGTAGTACTCGTGTTGTAGGGAATTAGCAACTGAGCCCCGAATTCGAATGAATCCCTCCAGGGACTCAGTTAGACCGTTTATCTCGACGCTGTGAGACAGTGCCTGACATGATCTCGGTATCCCCTGAGACATTTTGCTCATGTATATCCACCCTTTACCAAGATTTCCCCAAAAATAAACCATTAAGTCCACCAAACATCCCTCTCTTACCGATCATCATTCTCAAGTGCCTTTTCATCATTTCCGCCGAATAACTCCGAACAGTCGTGTGTAGAAAGCCTCCTTAGTGAATCTTACCGCCCTAGACTGGGTTACAGACTGACTGGTTTTTGTACGATTTGTGGCGACGAAGTTTGCCCACGTTCATGATTGACTCCAGACGTCACCGGGTGTATTCCGCTGACGCCCCGAGTATCACCGTGACGACTCGTCCTGTGACCTGAGAATCTTGATCTTGGTTAGATCAGTAGCTAGGTAGGCGAAAGAATCGATACCAACCCGACCGCGGAACATCCGCTGCTCCTCGTAGGCCGCCTTGGTACTTTCCTGGACACTCTTTCACTCACCGCGAGTCCACAGCTTTATTTGTTTCTTCAGCAGAAACCACCCCCGTTCATCATGTGCTTCCCCATTCTACCCCGCACTATGCCGCTTCGGCTTGGGTCATCGACGTGCCTGTCGCCACTCGTAGCCCAGTCAATGTTCCGTTCCCGGTCATATGTATCTTCGGGGTTGAATAGGCCCTCTCCTCCATCACTACCACGTGCACAGCAGCGAGAATTCGAGGAACTTCAGCGCGCAGCACAAACGCCTCTGTCCTCGTCAGGGTCGTCTCACGGGGAAACTGAAGCCGAGCTCACACT
This sequence comes from Chalciporus aff. trinitensis, assembly GCA_038089015.1. NCBI lineage: Eukaryota > Fungi > Basidiomycota > Agaricomycetes > Boletales > Boletaceae > Chalciporus > Chalciporus aff. trinitensis. The sequence continues at coordinate 29,828 of JBBPJZ010000161.1, forward strand.
TCATCCCGACGCGAGGAAACCCGTGAAGCCGGACTTTGAGGGTGATGTCAACCCTCTTACTGGCGAGCAAGGAGGACCTAAGACGGAGCCTGTGCATAAGTGGGTAGAGGGGAATGACGGTGATTGGAGCTTCAAGGGACGGGTATCCGACTTTTAGAAAAGATATTTCCACAAGCCCCGCTGTTGGTTATTATTCGTTCGCCAGCTTTGAAGTACTGTTGTAGACATGCTCTCTGTTGATTGGTTTCTCCTTTGATGGATGCATCAGGACCGATGCATCCTCTCAGCAATGGAGTTCGCATTTCACGCAACTTGCATCAAGGTACATTATGAGTATGGGACAAGAAAGCTACAAATGCATCGTGAAACTAGAGTGGAAAACAATTTTTACCCAAAGACGAATGAATATCGCTCATCGTCTGATCCCACGAGCTGCTGGAACACCACGACCACGACGAGCTTCAAGAAGAAATAGTTAGCAAATGCTGCAATACGATGAACCACAGTAGTTACCGTTTGCTGGGAAAAGAGGCAGGTTGATTAGCACGTGTCAGCAAACCTAAAATATGGAGGAACATACCTCTCATGATGGTAGCACGTCCACGCGCTGTACCAATACCTCGCCCACGCATAGCATTCGGACCAACACGTTTAAACCTACGGATTGTCAATTGCTGCATAGTGAAGGGCCCTAGATGATACTCACATTGGGGCATTCTGGAGCATGTCTGGTACGATAAAAAATCTGACCATACTTCCCCTGATATAGACCTGATCTAACTGAGAGACGCGACCATCTCGTCCAGTCACCGTGATATCTTTCAGGGATATGTTGAGATTGTCTTCAGCTAAACGGTGCATGATCAAAGGAGTCAAATATGATCAGGGTTGTGATGATCTGAAATTTACGACACCTTCTGCAAGTTTTCCGCGATACAGCTGGCCTGTCTTGAGCTCAACGGTGACAATATGACCCAAAGACTCGTGCAATAGTTTGACAGGGACACCGAGGCCTGCGGTCGCCATTGTTTTTGGTGGTAGTGAATGACGAGTATGTTATTTGCAACTGTTTGTCTAACTAGATAGCTAAGCCTTGTATCGCTGTTTATGGTAAGCCCACTCATTGATGAGGATCCAAGCGAGGTCACTTAGATTTAGAGACTACTCTTTATGAGGCTCCACGTATCCACTAACTGGTTAGAAATGCTTGCATGTATAGACATTCTTATCAGATTCGGGGCACCCACTGCCAGTCAGCGCGGTGTTGTAATTTAGTATGCTTGATATGGTCGTCTTGCGGGGTTGTGCTCTGACCCTAGTGAGCAGGGTTGTTTCATTTCAGTGCCTTGGTCGTCTAAAAACTGATAGTTTGGTGAAAGTACGGAGCTGTTCAACTTCGCGAGACGACAGGGAGCCAGCGGAACTAAGTAAGGCTTGGCTTGTCTTCGAACCGGGTGGAATTGGCAACTTCTTATTTTTGTCCTCCATCTGCACCGCCAGAGTATTTAGAAGCTGCCTCGGATTTGCTACAGCGCCTCCAGGTGAAACCATTTCCACGTTGTCCTTAGAGTCATAGCGTACTCAACAGAATATCCAGAGTACTGCGATCGAATTCTGACGTCGGTCCATCTCCGAGTCGGTTGTTCTGATGTCGTTGCGTGGAAGGCGATCCACTTCCCTACTTTCGCTGGGCGACGCGCACGAAGAGGGTGCTCCGCGAGGACCTCTCAGTGGACCTTCTTCCACTGGCTGGCGTAGGCAGCGTCTCCTTCGAATCGGGAGTACCACAGCTGTAGAAACACAAAGCCCTTCTCAGGACGACACAGAACAGCCAGACGAAAGATCCTCGTTACGCATTTCCACCCATGATGAAAATGATGCAAACTACGGAACAATATCCCATATACGACCTCCACTAGGGTTACGCTCCTCCAGCACTCTCAGTCGTCGTAATCTGCCCCCGCTACCAAGTCTTGGGATTAGGACCCGGCAAGGAACATTCTCCGAACCTTCTACTCCGGTACCACACTCCCCAACATCTATACGCGCCAATGTCGCACGACGTCTTTCTCAGAGGCCCATCTCTGCATACGACGCTCCCCTCCTTCGTTCCAAATTTCCTGACGCTGTAGACGATTTCAACGTTCGGATCAATGGTTTTCGTGTCTGGTATTCGTCATTTTCGTCAATTGACTGGCTCCACGATGCCATCAAAGACTCGGTCCGGTTTTCCCGACTGCGGCGTGGAAAATCCGTCCGGGCCCGTCTGCGGCTCGCTTTTGATAACAGTCT
>JBBPJZ010000162.1:0-32004 GCA_038089015.1 Chalciporus aff. trinitensis
CTCGCAGCCAGTACGTTGGGCATGTCTAGACACTGGTCCCGATCTCATTTCCTGATACAGTTTTCCTCCACTCCCTGGCTTTGCTCCTCCGGTATGTCCGCCATGCTTTCAAAGATGCCACGGTAGTTAATGGTGTGACTAGCCGCACAAATATGCCACCTATGGCATTGTTCCTAGCACAGCAGCATCATCCGAGGATGAATCCGAAGATACACTTCCGCGTGCTACACTCAATGCTCCTATCGAAGCTCTTCAAGGGCTGGCTAATGCAGCTGCAGAGGCTGCGGCAGCCCCATCCACTGTTCCACCGATGTAAGCTCTTTTTATGCATCCGTGATTTCATTTGCCTTTACCGACTGCATCCGCTACAGTGTGAAAAAACGCCAGCGAGCGGAACCGATTCCTCGGAATGCGTTTCCACACGTCATCGAAAAGGCACGTATTTCGTCTCCTTGAGTTCCACTTCAACATTAACAAATCTAACGGGTCTATTCTTCAGGGGCTTGTACCCGAAAGTGAAGCCAGAGAGCTCTATCACATGTAAGCTCTTCCTGTGCTAGGTGACCCCGTCGTCTCTACTGACCTCGCTCAGTTTCTTTGCTGGCTGTCACCTTTTCATCCCTCTCTTTGATCCGGACTACGATACGTTTGAAAGTCTAATGGAGCGTACTCCGTGGACGTTTGATGCCATCCTCGCGATTGCATCTAAAATTCGCAGCGGAAATGCACCCCTCAGCCCCACCTTTTATAAATGCTTGGAGGAGGCGCAGGGTATTGCTAGATCCTCCTTGTTCGGTCCTGTGGTGAGGAAAGAAGCAGTCATGGGTGAGTGTTTTTGTAGTTGGTAGGCCTACGGAGGATAATGGTTTTCTGCAGGAATGTTGCTTTTGGCAGCCTGGAGCACGAACGGGTGGCTCCCAAGCGGCCACGCCATGCGCATGGCACTGGATCTAGGTTTACATCGTGCTCTAGAGAAGCTCGCTGATGAATCGGGAAAGCAACGTTCCGAGGAAGAGGAGAGAGACCTAGGTATGTGGGTTATGTTTGACGAGACGGAAACTTATTGAAATATGTCAGTTGTCTCTGCACGAATTTGGTTGTGCCTTTACTGGTTCGATCATCAGTCGGTCTCTTCTACGCCGTGTCAGAGCTGTCTACTCACCATTCTACAGGATGAGCCTAGGGACAGGTCGGCCTATCGTATTACGCGACGAGTGCTCGATCAAGCACTGTCGTCTCCTTCTTTCACATCCTATGGCATCACCGACGGATGTCCGCCTAGTCTCCCTAGTTGAACTGATTGCTCAGAAAAGTATGGTCCCCTACTCTATCCTCACACCCGGTAATGACACATTGTATAGCTCAAATATACGAGACTCTTGCCCCATTGAATGGGGAAGTCAACCACAATACGCTTGCCTTCATCCGCAGAGCTAACACTGCGTTGGATAAGTGGTGGGCGGATTGCGATGAGCTACATCGTACGGGGTTTTCTCTACCCTAGAATAAGCTTTTTGACACCCTCGTTACAGGTCAGACGATGGATGAGGAATCCTTGTTGCGAAAAATTCTTGCTGGTGAACTCCACTACGCGAAGCTTTGGCTAGTATGTGTAGCACTGCGAGGGGTGTCATGGGACAAAATGCCGTTCGAACAGCGTGAGCTGGCATTCCAAGCGAAGGATGCAGCGTTCAACTGTCTGTCTATCTTTCTGAATTCTACCGCATACCGGTACGCTTCCTTCCTCAACGCAATCCCAGGGCTACGTAACTTAACTTTCCTGCAGAGCTGCTCTTCGCTATGCCGTACACGATAGCCTTGTCACTTTAGCTTTCTCCGGCTTATTCTTACTTAAGATGGCCAACCTCTTCCCAACAGAACTTGACTTGGCTGCAATAACCTCACAGGTTGAACAATTGGCTCAACTTTTATCTGACGTAGCAGCGGAACGGTCAGCTTTATTACCCATTCCCTGTGGATACACCTCTGATACCGCGAGTGGCCAGCTACGCACTCACATTAAGGATTATGCTTGCAAACCTTCGCCGCAAAGTCGGCATGCTCCCTGGAATCGCTGCCCCACTTCAAAACTTGCCTCCTCCAATGTTACCGGAAGGTATGGTTGGCCCTTACGTGGACACACACGCCGTGCCCCCTCCGTTGACGATGGAAGAACTCGGATTCTCCTGGCCCGGCGATCGTGGTATGGTAAACCCTTCAACAATCCCACTCTGGATACAAGAGCAAGTTAGTAATCCTTTTTAATGTGACACCCATTCAAATCTGACATGTAACCACACCCTTTTAGAGCCTCACGGACCTTGGCCTTCCCGTCAACGGCTCGGACGGTATCTTCCTGAATATGTACGGGACAAATGGTTGGTCCGGAGACTTTGCGCCGATGCCTGAAGCCTGGTGATTATTTCACCTTTGTTTGATTCACGTACGAGTAGAGTTAACGACTTCTTTTCGATCTGCGATTTCGTATCTATGTACAAAAGGCAATCATGGACCTTCGCATGTGCTGCATAAACGTTCCCCCCCACCCAGCATTGGCGCAAGATGGCCAACCCGTTTTTGGTGTCTTATTGTAATCGTCTTTTGCAGGCTTCGAGAATCGCTCTCCTTCAACGTGTATTGTGGTACTGGGTAGCTGGGCTCTTCTCCGTGTACAGTCTTTTGTTTGTCGAGTTTCAGTGTTCATACGTACCAACATTCTGCGTATTATGATTCAATCAAGCGATATTTTAAGAGGATGAACTGGGGATTTCTTCTGAACAGCGTAATTCCGAGAATATAATCGATACACAGTGCCAAGTGGTGGTAAAACAGTGGTGATAAGAATTCACTCGTCTTCGTCGCTGTCTTCCTCTTGAAGGAACTACAAATGTCTGCATGACCTTGAATGTAATGAGAAGAAGAAAAGAGTATCGCACCTTGACAAGTGCCTCTGTGCTCTTGAGGAAGTGTTGCCTCCCTTGAGGCTTGGATCCTTTCTGGTGCCAGTAAACAATAGCTTGGTCTGAGATACAGTCCTTGTTGTATAAGACCTATTAAGAGACCAATAAGAGCTGTACTGGCGAACACGATACTCGATAGATACCTTGAGGATTTGTGGGAAAGCTTTCATGATGCGCGTGTCTTCGTAGCAGTGTACTTGCACTTGGTTGATCAAGGCAACCTCGACCTTTGGTCCCTTGCAGAAAGCCTCGAGAATCGAGGAGAATTTCTATTCGCGCTGTCAGATCTTCTGGGGGGTAGATGCATGAAGACATATAGTGCACAGCTTACCGCGACTTCGCGTAAGGCGAGGCCCTCAATCTGGTCTGGTCGGGCATTCCAATCCACGGTTGCCATGAGACCCTGCCAGATGCACTGAATAAGCTCTGTGTCAGGGAGTGGTTGATCCTCCTGCTTGTTTTGTATCGCTGAAATGATCTGGCCAGGGCAACCCCATCAGCCGTCCCCAACCAACCCAACCAACCAAAGTACACGCACGGTCTCCGCGGACTCTTCGTGTCCACAAAGATCCTTGATCTCGGTGATGATGCTTTCTTTCGCAAGGGCGTATTGTTTCTTGGTGAGCCACTCTGCTACCTGGGGAAGACCCTCCTTTCTGAAGAAGTCGTCAAGAATCTTGGGGTCCCTACGGTTCGGGGGGAAGAAGAGGAGAAGATCCTTGATGTTGCCACGCTTTAGAGCAGCAGCAAGGTGATCCATCGATTGATCTGCCAAATAGGCTCGAAATATGATAGCTAGAACAATCACAGAGCCATCTGGAATGTGGTCATGTGGGTTAAATTATACAGTACGAGGAAACGAGCTTGACGGACCATTTTTGACGAGCTGATCCTTTGTGAGGCTCTGTAGACAAGAAGTGCTTGCGATGCCCTGCGAGAGAAGTAGTCCGATAGTGATTGCGAGTTTGTCTCGCTGCTCGGACGACCAACGATTGATATACTGGAGGAGAGTGGGGAGCGTTTGTTCTTCGAGAGGTTTCTGGAGATACTTGTATCTATCGCAAAGTGAGAGGTGGACTCTATCGGAGATGCGATGTAAGTCTACCTTCTGATGAGTTTGTTGAGGACCTCGACGTATTTCTTTAGCTCCTCGATGGATGCAGGACCCTTTGCATTGAAGACGGTGAATGGAGATGTGGGAGCACCATCCTCGACGAAGGAACCCCCAGGCTGGATGAGGGCGCCCACGAGGATGATTTCAAAGAGTGGGTCTGCATATTTCAAGAACTCGAGCGTTGAGCCTGCCTGTATGAGCTTGGTAGTGAAGGCTTCGAAATCGTCTTCTGGGACAGTTTCTAGATACTTGTAAAGTTGGTCTCTGAAGACTATACGGAGCGATGAGACAGGATCTAATGTTTTCGGGATCTGACTTGCCTGCTGGTTCGTGCTTTGCTTGGGCCTTGACAGCACCTTTCCTTGCCTTTATCTTGACCCCCTGTAGCGAAGGCTTTGCTGTGGTTGATTGCTGAGACATCCACAATTTTCGAGACGATCGAAAAAGGCGGACGATCAGAAGGAAAGGTGGTTGAAGGGATGCAAAAACTCCCTGTGCAACATTGGCAGACGCTTACTACCTCATGCATCTACACTCGGAGATAACCGACCAAGTCCATAAGATCGTTTTCTAGCCAAGAACTGGGCGTGATAATTAGCAGCAGTAGTACAATACAGACATGATCATGTCCTCCTCCTCATCTCCCTCGCAACGAATGTCTTGTTCTGTCGCAGTCGAAATTCAAACAACGTCGCATAGCAGATGGTAGTGTCGCGATGCACGTGATCAATAGTACTTCATGCTGTGGCCACCATCGCGGCCCATCTTATACTGAACCCATATCATCCAAATGTCGGACATCGCACGAGACAGTGAGTAGCCCAGTGTAGATGTGTGGCAGATTCAATTTCTGACCCGTTTCCTAGCAGAAACATCATCTCCGCCTCAGAGGTCTGTTCTGATCGGAACTGCCACCCAAAACGCGCCACTAACACTCCTGCTCTTTCCCTGACTCAACTTTATAGCAATACACCTGAACAGCGTCAATCACAGTCCCTCATGCACGCCGCACCGCGTTTCACTGATTCGCCAAACGCTCGTTCAAAGACTATCACCACTGCGGATGGTCTTGATACCTTCGGGGTATGTGATCCTGCCACTGCCTTGACCATCTCACAATTCACCACCCCTACGTCGTGTAGACACTGAACCAACATTCTGTCGGGAACACCGCGTTCCAGATTGGCGTTTCTGAGGACAAGGGCACGCGTCGGTACATGGAAGATGCCCATTCCTTCGTTGTCGATTTCGCCGGCGTCAGAGGCCAAGGGTTCTTTGCCGTGTTCGATGGTCATGCAGGAAAACACGCCGCCGAATGGTGTGGCCAAAATTTCCACGAGGTCGGTCCCGCCACAGCCTCCCATCGTGTCCGAATCGCGCCCTAACCCCATCGTATCAGTACTTCCTTGAGTCCTTGCGCACCTCCACTTCCACCACAATCCCAGATGTCCTTAACGAGACTTTCCACAAGGTTGACAGACGTATATCTCGCCTCTGTGAGGAATCCGATGGAAAAATTCACTCCGGGTGCACAGCCGTGACTGCATTCTTGCGCATCGAAGATGCAGACGGCAAACAATCGTTCCTGACGTCTCCAATTCCTGCATCTGCCTCCGCTCTTCCAGAAGATACCAAAAGCAGTAGATCTCAGTCACCTGCCAGTGACTCCGGGGAAGATGCGGCTGGATCCGATAAGGGCAGCAAGAAAAGCAAGAAAGCAAAGAGCTTAGCATCGACCAGTCGTATCGCCCGTGCATTGAAAAGTCTCAGTGGTAATGGCGGCTCACCCCCATCTTCGCCGAGAACACCAACACCAGGTCCCACTTCCACTACACCACCCCACGTTTCTCCGGTGGTTTCACCGCCTCTCTCGCTCCGTCGGGTGCTTTACACAGCTAACGCAGGGGATGCACGAGGGGTCCTTTGCCGAGCTGGAAAGGCTGTGCGGCTGACATATGATCACAAAGGTTCAGACAAACAAGAAGCCAAACGGATCACGGACGCAGGTGGTTTCGTCTTGAGCGGTCGCGTCAATGGCGTGTTGGCGGTGACCAGGTCCCTTGGTGATTCCTCCATGAAAGAATTCGTCGTGGGATCTCCCTACACTACTGAGATGATGTTATCAGAAGACGACGAATTTTTAATCCTGGCGTGCGATGGCGTAAGCACTTCTCTTATAGGGCGTTTTTCTTTTCTAAGTCCATTCTAGCTTTGGGATATAACAGGCGATCAAGGAGCTATTGATCTTATCCGGCACGTCGAGGATGCGCAAGAAGCGAGCCAAACACTCGTGCAGCATGCGTTGTCACGACAGACTAACGATAACGTAACTGTACTCGTTGTCCGATTCAAACATGCTACCCCGCAGGCCAGTGGGTAGATTAGACTCGAGTATGTAGTAAGTAGTAGTATACGGACGCCATTTCAGCTTCCTTTACTGTAATGATCTGAGTTTCCTCTCTTCCTGTATTCCCTCCTTGCGTTGTAATGGTTCCTGGTTGTTGCTTGAGTTAGTTTCATGAAGTGTCTGGTCCTAATTCACGATATCCTGTAGCATGCTAGAGGCGGTTGATTCCATATGCGAAGCTTCCATTGAGAGCCAGAAAGGTCAGGCAAATCCATCCATATACAACATTAATTTCATTCCGTCCGAGAGTTGAAATACATTCCCAACCAAAGTGCAGATAAACGCAATAAACAAACGAGACCATAACTCCCGCCCAATATCATTAGTTTAGACGTACTTGACAGTGACGTCAGACCCGCTGGTAGTGACAGAAGTCAAAACCTGGCCGTTCTGCTGAATATCAATGATAGTCGCGCCAGAAGGGGTGTAGGCGCCGTTGTTAGCAGTCGCACTGCTGAAGGTGACAGTGCCAAAGTTTGCAAAGGGAACGAGAGCACCGTTCTCTTCAAAGTCCTCGACGATCCATTCGGCGTTCTCCTCGCAAAGAGCGTAGGTAGAGGTGAGGGGCTGAGTCACGGTCTGGCCAGTCGTCAAGTTCTCGACGACGGCTGTACCGGAGGTAGTGGAGGAAGCAGTGACGGTGGTCTTGATGACATCACCGGCGCTGATGGTGATGCCGGAGAAGTCGTAGGCATAGTCAGGGTACCACTCGTACCAAGCTATTGAGTACAGGCAAAACATGAGTGTTAATTTAAATAGATTATTCAGTGCATCTTACCATCGTAGGAAACAGCGCCGTTGGTGACGGTGAAGTCAACACCGGTCTGGAGGATAGCATTGCCGCAAGTGTCACCATCAATACCAACCCAGGCAGAGGCAGCGCCACTGTTGCCTGAGGGGGTAGGGACAGTGAAAGTACCGGTGACGGTGGTGAAAGTACCCTGTTCAAGATGAGATGAGAACAAGCACGACGATATAAGATGGGAATTGCACGAACAGTACCCTCAGCCCAAACAGCACCAGCCCAGTTAGAGCTGTACTGTACGTTGGAGACAGCACCAGCGGGTTGCTCAACGCGGTTGATGGGCTGCGATTGACGACCCTCGCGACGGCGAGCAAGACGAGCCTCCAAGCGGGAGGAGGGAACAGCCAAAGCCACGGAGGCGAGCAAAAGGTTGCTGAGGAGGGCGAACTTGGAGACCATGATGGCTGAGGGAACAGTAGATCGTCGATGGAACGAGGGCCTGGGATAGAGAGAAGGGAGGTTGGAGTTTTTATACCTTTAGCACACGATCCGAGGTTCACATGGAGGCTATCGATGGTGTGTGCTCCCGGCCTCGTTAGCTTCGTAACGGACAAAACGATGGTCGTCTGACACATGTACTTGTGTAGCACTGATCACGAGAAAACGAATCAGCGACATCCACCATGTGCCTTCGCGGCCGCTTCAGAGGAATTATTGTCTTTGATGCGAAGAGATCGAATAACTGAACACTACGCACCGGGAAACATGTGGTTGACAATGAGAAGACGATTGGGGTGTGGCCAATCGGGGCGCGGAGGGGCTCGTAGCCTATACTTCTGATAAGCTGGCCGCATGCAAAAGAGGGCTAGTCCACATGGACGCAAAGGTCTATTCTTCTCCCGGCATTCCCCCGCCGTGTGGAGCGATGGTTAGGTCGTGATACTGGATAAACGGAAGCATCTGTAAGCACATCAGTTGTTTCACGGCTACTACGCGTCGTTCTCTTCTGTGGTATTCTTGGTCGATATCAATGGGATTGTACAACAGGTTTACGGAAAAAATCCTGTGTCTGTGAGCTCGTACTGCGAACATACCCATGATACAGTGTTATTCGTGATGATCAAACGGCAATTTTAGTACTCGCATGCACATGAATAAGCCCACTAGAGGCCAAGTGGGCGGTCATGCGAATGTTGTGGCGCGTGAGCATCTTTGCCGGACAAATGTGTATAGAGCCTATACTTGGCATAGCTTTTTGTGGCCACAAGGATCCATGTTTCAGCTTGAAGGCTATGCGATGGCGATCGAGGGATGATACTACTTATCCTGGGACTGGGACTGGAAGCTGCGGGCGCTGCTGCCACGGTCTACATGCAAGTAGGGTTTTGGTGAATGTTCTCGGACCCGGCACCATAGTAAGATGGTGTTGCATCAGTTATAACCGTGTGATCAACATTGTTTACGCCACTGTCGGTCCCGCTGAATCGTGACAGGATCCCCCTCATGGATCATAAAGCCAAGTGAAGCCAAGCAATCGCGCGATTTCAAGGGCTGGTCAGATTGGTGGGAGTCCTTTAAAGTCATTGTGGAGGGGCTATTTCTGTGTGCGAGAACACGACGGCCCCGGGCCGGGGACTGTTCCGCGGCAATACTTGCACCACAAGAATACCTCCGTATCGCCGCTGGGCACCAGCAGCCAACTACCAAGTAGGTAACCCCATAGGTGTGGCCATGACAGTGGTTGTACGAGTACCTGCCTCGGCCTACATCGAGTCCCCTGGGGTTAGAGTTTGGAGGCACTGAGAATGCTGGGACATGATCTGCACGTCGTGCGAGCCCTTGAGGCCAGATCAAGTATGATTGCGGCTTGTTTGAATGAAGATCCGAGGACTATCTCGGACCTGCACATGCACATGAACTAAATGAGATCGGCGCGCGGAAAGATAGGGGTCGCTTGAGAGCTTGGAGGTAAAGTTGTGCTGTGTGCTCGTGGAGACAGTACACATATGCTGGGTCATGATAGAGCCTCCTTTTTCTTCTTATCCTTTTTCTTCCCACCGTGAACAGCGCCTTCCTCTCCAGCTCGATCACTTTCGCGTTTCCGCTTCTTTGCTTTCTTCTCGAACTGCTCCGCTTCTTCTTTCGCCCGTTGAGCCTTTTGGGTTGCCCGAGCTTCGTCCGTAAGCTGCGCAAGGTGGACAAAACCATCTTCCTCTTCGTCGCTGTCTTCTTCTTCCTCTGCCTCCATTCTCTCCCAGGCTTCCTCTGCTGTCGTCTTTTGAGGTTCGGGGGATAAGCTTCTGTCAGCGTGCGGGACATGGTCGAGAGAAAATGGGTCTGGTTGGATAGACCCTTGCAATGACAGCATCTCGTTTACCACTGTCAACCTGTCAAACGACGTATTAGATGTAGCAGACCAATTAACATGCCGTCGACAATGAACGGTCTCAGGGGGAAAGACGTACCCAATCACTGTGAATTCGACGTAGCCGTCCGGATCGCCAAGTTTTGACCCCGTTGTACGGTGCACCCAACTCCCGCTACTTTCTGCCTGCTTGCTTTCTTCGCTCGGCTTCTCATCAGCGCCCTTCATTTCGACATCAGCTTCCCCATCCGCTAGATTTCTCGACTGGTCTCCCGATTCTTCATCTCTTCCCTCAGCGAACTCTGGGTCATTTTCTGCGGCCCCGTACTCGAATTCCCATTGATCTTGCGGAATATGATGTCGGGGGATCGACACATTGAAAGTTCGGTGCACAAGGAGAGAGATATGATCGGGCGAACAAAGATTTACCCTGCCGACTACACACAGAGACAAAAGCGACGTTGTGAATTAGCGGGGGCGAAGATTAAGAATAATGATACATACCTAGTTTCATGGAAACGCGAGGACTCCAAACGGTCGCGTCGAAACCCACATTGCACACAGCAAAGGGACAGTCTCCGTGTATACTTGCAGCCTGGCTCAAGAACCGTAGGTTCGAATGCGCTAGTAGAACACCCTGCAGGGCTGGTATATATCTGTATGAGGAACGCGATGTAGCCAATCAGTACAAGATGGTCGAGGGAAAACAAATGCATGAATATTGCTGCTCACTGCATGACCATGCTATCGAGCATTTCTTCTGCTCCGGCTCGCAAATTGCTGGCGAAGACAGGGGGTATGGAGAGCACGAGGCTCACGTTAATTACGCGGAATTCACTAGGCTGGTCCGATGCGCGCGACTTCCCCTTGTCCTTCAGGGATTTTAGTATCGATTTTTGAGACCCTGAGGGCCCTTCAGAGGAAGGTGGTATCGAGGTGGTTGTTTGCCCCGAGGTCTTTGGTCGTTTTTCCTTCTTCCGGGATGCCGGGGTAGTGTCGATATCTCCGTTGGCATGATTTTTGCGTTTTTTGTGCTGAGAGGGTGAAGTTTCGGTGGTCATATCCACGCTATATCTTGGTAATTCTAGGGCCCGTTCAAAGTGCAGGATCGATGACTTCTGCACAGAGTGTATGGCTGCCACCAACTATTAGAGTAAGACTTGTCCGCTACAGATTTTTTGATTATCACGTGATCACTATAGTGCTTTTCCTGCTCCAGTGCCCCGACCACTTGCGAGTGTTTTTTAGTCCTTCGTTCTCCTGATGGTACGTGTGGCATTGAGTTCAAGAATACAGCTATGATACTGATATTCCTCTGGTTTAGTCCCTGCCAAAGCTCCTTGGGCAAATTCTCATCACTGGCACACAAATATTTGGGAAAGCCATCTTCGCAGCTGGTCAACAAGCCATCAAAAGTACGATGCAATATCTATGATTTAACACCTCGTTGACACATTTCCAACCTCGACGCGACCTTCTCTGCCATGTCTTTCGTTCCGTAGATGCAAAACACCGTCCAGAAGCGTTGAGCTCCGACGTCGCCGGCGTGCGCAACGCAACGTCTGGTTCAATGACCGACAAATTGACACGTGAACACCGTATGACACTGGATGAGGCACATCTTATTTTGAATGCGAAGCGTGGAGAGACTATCGAGAATATATTGAAGGTGAGTGTTCAGTGTCTTGCATATATGTGACAAACAAAGCCGACCGTATCCTCCTTGCTCAGAACTACGAACATCTATTCAAAGTTAACTCTCCTCGACCCGCCCCGGACCCACCAGCATCCGGGGCACGGGCCGGGAAGGCACCACCTCCACCTGCACATTCCCATTACCTGCAATCAAAGGTCGTTCGTGCACGTGAACGAATAGAGGCGGAATCTCGTATCCCGGAAGGGGATGCGACTGTGGAGACTGCAAAATCGCAAGTGGAGTCTAGCGGACCTGGACCAGGATCGAACACTGGCTCGAGTTAACTGCGCGTCTCTCTCGGACTGATGACTTATTCCCTCACACATACACTGCTAGATAGAGCATCTGCCGTCCCCATTCAATCCTAATCTTCCACATATACATGTCGTACACAAACGATTAATTGATGACCATGCATTGCAGGAAGGCGTCATGGAAGTTTCGCGTGGCAAAAACTCCGTTTGGCGTATACTCCACCTGGCGCTGATAAGGACATTCCATCCTTGCTGTAGACGAAGCTTAAGCTATGGCATGCTGTGGATCCCCCTGTGGTACGTCCTCCGAACTGGATGAGCTTGCCCTGTAATGCCAGCTTTAGGCACTCGACCTAGCCTAGGCACGTTCGACGGATGTACTCCAGATTCAGCTAGCACTCGCGCTAGGTGACATTACATCCTCATCCATTCATTACCTCCGCAGCGTTATGATAAATCTATTATACAGTATGCTACGCTAAGTTATATCGGCGTTGAACGGTCAGAACTACCTTCACGCTTCTCTTGTCTGATCTGTGACCTCTCCCAATCCTTGACCTCCTTCCTCCGGACGATCCACTGGAAGAACGGTAGAGTTGTGCACGAGACGGCGATCCATGCCAACTGGACGCCAAAGTTGAGACCCACTGAGAACGAGAAAACGTGAGCCTACTCTCGACATCTGGAATAAGTTTAGCTTACTCATGTTTTTAGTACCAAAAAGGACTGTCCGAACGGTACTGGAAACGTTGTAGAATGGCATGGCGAAACCATATCGAAAGATTGCTGGAAGCATTTCGATTGGATACAATGATACAGAAACATTGACTTTGCGAGGTAGAACTCGAGTTGAGTACATGGCATCCGAACGTGCAGAAGAAAGACTTACCGATAATCCATAGAACAAGGAATATTGGAACAAATTTGACTGTCAAGATGGTTATCATAGATTCTAAAGCCAAGCCCCTGTCGACTTGTGAGACTAGATTAACGACAGCAGTCGGGAGACGAGCGTACAATGCACCCATCGCCAACCAGGCCATCATCCAGACGATAACGAAGCCTCCGGCATCACCATAACTGTGTTGAAGCCTTAGGCTGTGTCTTGTGGGATCACTGGAAAATGACTTACTATCGCCCAAATGGCACACCGAATGCAAGGCTCAAAAGGACGTACACGAGCTAGCAAAAGGAAATTAAGGAAGGGAAACATGAATAGGGGGTTACTCACCGAGACGAAAAAATAGAGGATAAAAGCCCACAGTAGACGCGTCACAATCAACGGAGTCAGGCGAAGGCGTCTCGCAAAACCACTTTGGAGATTTGCGGCCGCAAGGTAGTTCTGGGAGAATAAGATGGTACCCTAAACATACACCGGGACACTTACAGTCAACATGAACTAAGACAACAGTGATGGCACCGGTTAACAAGACCCATGAAGCAAAGAGTATGGACTTACTGCGAGGATCGTAAGATAGATAAGTCCGACGAAATCTACAGCAGATGCCCTGAAAAACAGTTCAACGACCCTCCTTGAGCTCACAAGACAGCAGAACCTACACAGGAATGTCGAATGGCCTCAGGTCATAGACGACATAGTTGATAGGTAGAGACACAAGCAAGGGTGCGGTGGTCATTAGGCTTGAGACGTTGATGGGTTGAGAGCCCAGTTGTCTCACAAAAGCAATACCAAAGCTCTGTGTGATATTCGTAAGGACCCTGGTCAGCTGTCAAGATAGTGTGTTATCAAGATGTGAAAACTCCGAAAAGGACTACAAATCGTACCGTTGGCATTATGAAGTTGCGGCTAGAAGGACATTAGAAAGCGTTACCATAGCATTAAGAGGTGGGAACTTACTATGAAGCTTCGTTCCTTCCACTTGATGTGTACGCACTGATTGCTTGTGAGGTATTGTAGCTTGCATTGGTGGAGTTTACTGCAGAAAGCAAATTAGCAGTGGCACCCGAATTCACTGTGGACGACTCATTAGCAAATGCCTATGGGATGGAAACGGATAGGATACGCACCAGTGACAGCTGCCCAGCAACGATGATCAAGAAGAGCTGCCTGAACATCTGACGGTCCATTCGGGAATTCCGAAGCGTTTTTCACCAACCAGGACATCTCTTGCGGATTGTGTATGCTGGAGAGCGATTGTGTAACCACTGAACCGATCTCCCCACCATCGAAATCCTACAAGGTATGGTTATTCAAGTCGAACTCTGAGTTTAAAAGACATAAGTACCACCACCCAGCCTGATAGGTTGTGGATATCGTTGGAAGACCTGCCGAGCGCTGCCCAATATATAGAAAGGATGCCTAGGATCACAAACACGAGTATTGCCACGGCCATCAAACTTATTCCAAGCCAGGCTTTTCTCGCTGCAACCGTACCCTTGTCCCGGTCGAAGAAACCATGTGTGAAAGGAACATCCTACAGGTTGGTAAGTACTTGTCAGCACTGGTTATGTTGGACGTCACGCACGATATCCTCCGACGCGATTTCCTTTGAATTCGAGCTCTCGGGGTCCTGTTGCGTCATCGTCTCCTGGACGTGTAGTAGAGCGGTAAGGCGTCTGTGGTGGGTAGAAAGCGAAATAAAGGACGTCGTTCGGGACTCAGAAGCAGTCTTCTATGGTCGTGCTTATAAGTGGAATAGATTCGCGGCTTTAGAATTGGCCCAAAGCTCGCGCGATCATCATATCTTGAGACCGAGGGTCGCTGACGAGCTGAACTTACAAACGGTCTTGACTTAGGGGATTACGGATTTACGGTTACGAGGCTATGCCGAAATAGCCGGAGCAACCTCCGGAGTCCGGACGTCACTTCGGTCTTGCCAAGGGCCTGCCGAGGGACTGAGGGGCACCGCCGGGCCATTTAACCAATCAGATAGATCATAGGTTATGATGATCATCGATCTGAAGACTGCTAGAGAGCGCAAATAATGGCATAGAGAAGTAGGAGCAGTTGTTTCCTTACCTACCTAAAGGGGTGCCTAGCTGGTGGGAAACAAGAGAACGTAATGTTTCTGGGTAAGTTGTCCGCAATTACAACGTCCGAGTCTCAGGTGAGTATGGTTGCAAATCTAGGACGTCAGCTGGGTGACAAAGTCGGCCGACAACGATAACCTTCAATATTAATCCCGCTCCCGTCGCAATCCATGAATCATGTCCAATGAACGACTATAATGCAAATACATGATGATGCCCCGGCAGTAGAATCAGCTCGTCTAATGTGTAGCGTATCACATTACCATCAGCTCCCTTTAATACTGTACCTTCCGCTTCCTACCTACGCGTGCAACGAGGCCGCAAAGCTCAGCTACGTTGTCTACGTTTTGATTTCTTTGAGTCCAGGTCAGACATCTCAACTCGGCGTTGACAGACCGGACATCGACCAGAGACATCCGTTAGCCAGGGATCGATGCATGTTTTCTGTTCAGATTCAGCAATCAATAAGGTCAGACATCATTATGCTCACATGGAAGGCATGACCACAGGCCAACAGACGCAATGGTTGCGCGCCTTCACCCGCATCTTCAAGCCGAGGTAATGAGCTTCGCTCCTCCTCTGTAATATTCTCGACTGGGATCTCCACTGCCTTTCCCTGGTGCAGCGGCAAGGCAACGGATTCATTGTCCTTGTTGGGTTCCGGTTGTGGAGTAGAGGATAGCCTCTGCGGTTCCTCGAAATCCATGAGGCATACCGCACAAGCAGCGCGGTTGTCCTCTAGTCGGACAAAGGGATATTCGCCTGCCTCCCAGTTATCCTCCCAGGTCTCTGGTTCCTTCGGAGCCGCGTCAGCTTTTGCAGACTTTGATCTTTCGCCCGTGGCACCGCGATCCGTCGCGCTCCCTTTCTTTGCGAATCGCCTGCGGAAGAAGACAAACCTTTTCCTCAAGATGGGAGCAGGTGATTTTGGAGGATAGGTATGAATAGGCATTGGAATGCTAGCAGGGTCAGATGTGTCATCAGGTGGGGGTGGGATGTACATGACAAGAGGGATGCGATCAACGAGCGATTTGGGAAGCCGCCCAATATCGGGTTTGATATAATGTGGATTTTGAAGCGGATGACGGCCGAGGCAGAGTAGTACGATGCTGTAGAAAACCTGTGACCAGAGTGAGCGCCGCACAAAACAAGAACTTGTATATGACCAACCATGATGAATGGCAAAACGACGAAAACGAGAAGACCGAAGAGGATGACCTCCAAAACGAGCAGATACATGGTACACAAAATTCCAAATGTGAGCCACCACACTAGGGGGGCGGAGAGACGACATGTGTTGATTGAAGTGTACTCCAGGATATGCGCAGTCAGAAACCATGTTAGAGTGAACATGGACAAAAAGAGGGACAATCTGTGATCGAGTGCGATCGCGTTAGCCTCGAACAAGATTCAAAGTCCACAACAACGAACCGCGCATAAATATGATTGTAGGGTACTGGGGGATCTTCCGAGTTAGTAGCTGAGGATGACCCTCTTTCCTGTGCTCTTCGTTCCCTCGTGTCACCAGGATGTGCGGGTTGATTCCCACTTGGCGGCGTCGATTCGGAGTCCTCCCTCGGTGCATTATCACTATAGATCTCGATGAGATAACAACGTGCACATTGTGGCAACACAAGACTCACGCCGCCCGTATTCGGAGAAAGTTCCAGTAGGTCAACCCAGATGATAGCGCAAGTCGCACCAACCAAAGGCTATTCCAAGCAACTAAAGGTCGTGCACACGCGTGGACCTGGTCGATCTCAGAGTCCTGCGGGCTCTTTATCACTGAAGCAGCACCCAAGAGAGCTATAACAGTGGCGGCCTGACATGCCACTGAGTCAAAAAGATCCTTGCAGCAAACGGCAAACGGACCTGAAGGAAGTTATAAACCAAGGTTGCAATTAACGAGACCAATGCCTTCCTAGTCCGAGAAGCATCGGCACCTATGCCTAGGAGCTGCTTTACCCTCTGCAGGAATGTCCTTGGAGGACGCTGCGTAGTTTGAGTCGCAGGTGGCCGTGCTGGGGTTTCACCAGGGGCTTGCCTAGGTGAAAAGAGTTCGGTCATTTCGACCATAGCAAGCGTGCTGGACATGAATTACCTTGGAGGTTCTGAATTGTTCAAGGGCGATTCGGAGGGAGCTATTCCTGGGCCGCGCTGGTCGGAGCGGTGAGAGGTGGATTCGGAGGGAATGTTCACAGTTGGCTGGGAAGGGGGTAGACATTGTGCATCGACAGCGAGAGTGTTAGACATGATGAACGTTCAGAGTGAAGGGGTAACGAGGAAGAATGTGTTTCGGGGTTGGACGCCTGCGGCGTGTGCTACCTGGGAGATCAGGAGTTCCTGCTTGTCGTCCACCACCTCAACCGAGCATCCGATTTGGCGCCTAATCGCGACTGCGCAGTGTGCCGACAGGAAACGCAAGAGAGTCGGAATAACGAATCTGTCTAGTGGTACGTCCAAGATGCGAGAGAAAACGAACAAAGTCCAAGCGTGAGGGTAAGTGACAGTGGGGCAGGTGGCCACGCAGTTGACGAGTACACCAAAGGTACACAGCTCTCCTTTATTTACACACTACCTCCGATTCGAGCCAAGTCGTCCACATACGCTCGAACCATCACCACAACGAATATACCTCTGGCCAAGACTAGGCTTGACCCTTCATGGCGCGCACGATGATCAAGCTTGTCACGTTCGACGCCTTGCATACCCTGATCACACCCAGAAGGCCTATCTATGTCCAATACTCGGAAGTCTTTGCCCCGTTTTTGGGTGTTTTGAGCCCGGAAGCTTTGCAGCGTTCATTCAAAGCGAGTGAGTTTGCGGCATGATCAACGGTCTGGTTTGACCCACATGCCTCTAGGCCTGAGGCAGGTGCAAGAGGACAAGCCGGCCTATCAGGGTCCACTCGGTGCTCAAGGATGGTGGTCTGAGGTTATCAAGAGGACAGCCATTGGTGCGGGCGCGGACGCGCATGGTATAGTATATGACCTCTTCCACACCAGAAACGCATGGGACTGACGGAATGCATACAGCCGTAGAAGCCTCCCTGAACCAAATCGTGCCCCAGCTCATGAACCGCTTTAGCTCCAGGGAAGGGTACAAGTTATTCGATGACACGCTTCCAGTGCGTATGTCGTGAGCGCCCTATTCACCACCTTTCCTGTTTTATCTCATGTGTGGTGTCCAGTGCGTCAGTTGCAAGAAATGAACGTGTGTACGGCATTAGTTAGCAACGCGGACGCACGAATGCGTACGTTCCAACATGTTTCAACCAGGAGTCACGGTCTGATCTGCTGATGTTGGATCAGGCCTGGTTCTCTCTGACCTTGGGATATCCCATTTCTTGCGGCCACTCATTTTGAGCGAGGAGGTCGGCATGGAGAAACCTGACGCGGAGATGTTCCGAAAAGCGTTTAAGGATGCTGTTCTTGACACTGTCATTAGCCAGAGTGTACATGTTGGTGATGAGCTCCTCTGGTAAGCTTGTTGATGGCATTCTGCACCTCCTTGGATGGTAACATGTTCTGCCCACAGTGATTACCATGGCGCTCAAGCCGCAGGAATGCAAGCTCTACTCCTCAGGAGACCTGGACCTGACGGAGATCAAGAACACAAACAAGTAGACGATGATCTTCGAAACGTCAAGGTTATATCTAGTTTGTGGGATGTGGTTGATTGGGTGAAATCGCAGACAGAAAGGTAGAGGGTAACTCGAAGGAGTGGAAACTTTATTTGTTGGTCGATATTGAAGATCTACCTTCCCAACGTGCTTGATAACGTGTGTAAGCTTTCAGCAGCCTGGGTGAGTCTGACCACACGCCGTACCATTCGAAATCAGATGTCCTACTTGACTATGATGTAGTGGTACAACAAAAATTCGTACTCAAGCTAGTATGGGGCTTACACATGCATGCACTCATGTTGCAATTGCAACTTGCTCAAAGGGTGGGGATCCCGCTGAATCTTGACTGATGCTTATCAGTCGGTCCCGAGGAGATGACTCGAAATCGATCACAAGTTAGTTTGAAAGTGACTTGCAATAATTGCACAGCGAGTCAGCGCCAACACCGTTCGATGGCTAGTTTTTAATTTCCGACAAGCTCCGCGTTCTTGCTCAGTTCCCGTCCAACTACTAAATATCTTGGTGGCATGGGGGATACATCTAAACGTCACAGATCGTAGCCTTGACTCCCATTGACCCAGTGAGTGACCCCAACAACAATCAAGCTGGTATCATTTTTTCTCATGCCCTCCGCACTCGTTTGGCATGACTAGGATCTCCGATGATAACAGTACAACCCGTTCTTAGATCCGTTACACCGGGACAGACATTCCCTTACACGGCGACCAGTGACTTTTTGTGCAACTTCCCAACGCCATGGCCCACTCCGCTGCAAAATAGAACATTCCGTGAGATTTATCTCTGCCTCGTGCTGTGGCATCGCGCTGACTTGCCTTCGAAGAATCTGCGTAGTAGCACGCCGCATCTTCTCTCGCTCCTTGTCACTTCCGGCAACTCCCTCCGATGTAACACATCTGCGAATCTATCAGGGTAAGTTGCACATGTCCGTAACCACCCAAAGCTTCTTGGTGATAAATGGAACTCATTTAAAGCAACAGAGTAGAATCTTTGCATCATACGATCGATGTGGCGATAGGTACGGAACAAATTGGGCCATCCGAGCCTGTCATGCGTACCTGTACATGGAGGATTTTGATGTGAATAGTGGGCAGTTGGACATGCTGGGTATATTTCTGACGAGGAAGAGCAGATAACTTCCAGAGGTATCATCATGTTGGATAGATCTGTCAAACCCAGGTGCTCGGCATAGATTGGCCCTTTGCATGAACGATTCTGAACTTATTTTGTGACAGGCACTGTCTGTTTCAACAGCACCCGGCACAAATAATGTAATGTCCTTTCGTCGTCCATCGTATTTTGGGTATGTCGTCTCCCCATGCAGAACGGTCACCGGATACACTGGATCTCGTGAGGAAGGACCTGTACAACTCTCCAACCAAGACGTCAACTCTCCCACCACGATTAGCCAACAATACGACCACATGGAATATTTGTCTTCCGAGGTGATCACGTCTGCTTTACTAGCTCGTCGTCTGTCAGTTCTACAGTCTCCTTGCCGCCGCCGCCGATCGCCCCCCTTCCTCTCTGAATCCGTTCACGGACCCGATATCTCGGTAAGGCTGAAGAGTTGTGTAGAGTGACCCTGTGCTGCTTAGCACCGATTCCTATCTTGTCCTAGCAGTTCGGAAAGGTCGTTTTGTGTACTTTTAACGTGGTCCTCTCCCGCGGTACCTGTACTTCCCCCTGTACTTCTTTCTAATTCTGTGTCAGTCGTGTCCCCGCCTCATCCGACTCTGGTCTACAAATTCCCACTTCCATACTTCCCCTTCTGCGTACGGGAGGTGCACGAGTTGATACCTTCTTCCTCCTGCTCGCTTCGCTGTACGTCAAGCTGACCTATTAAATTAATTGCGCTTTCAGGCTTTCCGATTCCCTGATTCTTCATTTCTCTCTGTTTCTGCTTTGGCCTTCTTAAAAGCATCGTCCGCGTGCGGGAGCACCTTTTCGAGCTTCATCCATTCCCCCCATCATGTCTGCTTCGCAGCGCCCTACGACGGAGGGAAACAGTCGTCTACCTCGCCTCCAGCCATCACCCTCTCTCCCGAATTTGCGGTGTGTGCCAAGTTCTCTCTTTTGGGTGTCTGCCTCCCATTTACCCCACCACGTGATAGGGCACGAAATAGAGCTGCTGAGCTTCAGCAAACTAGGCCACAACCAACACCGCACAAACCCTCGTCTCAGATACCCTCCACTAGTCCCGTGGACTCGCTGCACAGCAAAGAAGGGAATCTGCAAACAAAACGGCCGCGTCAGCAGTCAAAAAATCAGCATTATCTAACGCCCCCTCTCACCCCCGCATCATCCCTCAGAAGCGATAGTACCGGCCCAGATTCAACCGAGCTCAGTGGGCTTGGCGAAGAACGAGTCGTCCCTTCTTGTAGCTCAGCCTCTGGTGATGCGGCTACAAGCCGTTTCTTGATTGTGAATTTCTTGTTGCGATATTCGTAGCTTGAGCTGACTCCGAGTATCTAGATAGGCAACGTTCTGAACGATCTCTCCGAGGATGTGATCAGTCCCTACTTCCATTCCCTCGCCGCACCTACAGATGAGCCACCCTCGGATTCGTCACGACCCTCGGCTACTGGGGATGTCATTCAGAGCATCTACTATCGCTTCCAGGACAAACGGGCTATTATTCTCTCGTTTTACGATAGCCGTGACGCAGACAGAGTCAAACGTCTCATAGAGACTAAAGGTTCGCATGGTTCCGAGGGTAAAGAAAAGCAAAAGATGTCCTACGACTGTCCTGCGGAGGGTCAGTGGACGGCGGCATTGACTTGCTTGTTCGTAGCCCCAAATCATTTTGTTCAGGTGACTATCTTTACTCCCCTGTTCCCCCACCTCATAACTTATCGCCTACAGCTTCTTGGCCCATCAGCGTCGGCCGTCCTAACTCGCAACGAGGGTGCATTCGGCATCTCAGTGGGTGCAGCCATGGCAGAACGCGATCAAAGCTCTTCTAGCTGGAGCAGAACGCGTTTCTTCGTCCCCGTGAAACTGAAAAGTGTGTTGGCGAAGTACGGCGAGCTCAAGCTATTCCACCTCCTGGAAGAAGACGAACAGAAGTGTGTTCAGGTACGTGCTGCTCGGACAAGGAGGAGGGAGAATATCATTACGTTCATGCTCCACGCATGCTTTCCTCTCATTCCATTCAGAGGCCGTTATTGCTGTGCCAGCGGCTTCCGAAAATACATGTCTCTGCCACTGTTCGGGCTATTTCTTTGCCCGAGCAATTTCCGTCCTTTTTACTTTTTTTTTGCCTTGAATTGGCCATTTCTGACAGCTTTTACACGTACCTGACAGCTTTTCATGATCGAGTACTATGACGTTCGGGCGGGAGAAATGGCATGGGAATACTTGGACGGACGCGTAGTTGACAGCATGAAGCTACGGCTCATTCAGCGAGACGTCTTACAGGGTGGGTGTAATGAGCCACCACGGGATCTCGAAAAGGAAGAGACTGTAGGTCTAGAAGGACATCACGGAGGTGGACATGCCGCGGAGCCGAAGACACCCACGGCTTCCACGTACTTATCACAGTCGCAAACAATCTCGACCTCGAGCGGCGTTCCCTTCCCCCTTCTGAATGACGCAGGGGGTTGTGATTACCCAAGGCCTTGCGACCGAGAACGACCCAACGGTGCCAATTTAGACACAGGTTCATCTGAGAACGGTCGCAATCTGGCCATTCCCGAACATCAATTATCTTCCTCTCGTTATCCTGTGGACAACACCGTGTCCGTTCCGGACGAAGCTTTTCACGATCAGCTCCCTATCCCTGGTGGCGCCTTCGCCTCGGCCTCGGATAAGTTTGGGAGGCGTGGATCGAACAGTCTCTTTTTTGACGCTGTCCATCCCCGTGTACCTTACAAGTTGGCGGACACTGGCTACGTGCGAAACGCCAATATGAACGCGAATGGAGTTGATCGCTCACAGGTTAGTCCTATCGGCGTCGCTCATGTGGCTGGTGGCGCGACCGACCTGTACACCCCCCCCTACCCGAGCGCCCAGCCACATTTTGTGCACGACTATTTCAACCACGCAGACCGGTACGCTGTGGATCCATCTATGCAAGCGCCCTGGGTATCCTCTCCCCTTGCTCACGGCACCATGCAATACCCGGTCTCCTCTCAGTCTCCTGTACCCCCCTTAGGTCCTTCGATGTGCTGGGATGGGTCCAACTACGGTTGGTTCGCGTGGGGTGCACCTGGTATCCTTCCAGAGCAATGGTCTGCGTTTCCATCATCTGCGGGGTATTATCACGGAACCGCCTCTCAGGCCGTTCCCTATCCATACCCACCGCAGCCCTCTCCACCTGTCACCCATCACCCATTCAGCTCCATTCCGCATCGAATATATCCCACGGGGTATCCGGCTTCTCCGCGGGCTCCTCCTGAGAGTAACCAATTGGACATTCGCAAGATCGAGCAGGGCCTTGACACGCGAACCACGGTCATGATCAAGAATATTCCCAACAAGATGACCGACAAGGAGCTGATCGCGTATATCAACAAAGTATGCCCTCGCCGTATCGATTTCCTCTATCTGCGAATGGATTTCCAGAACGGTATGCCGTTACTCTGTTCTTGTGTGTTTGGCGGACTGACGAACGTCGTGTTGTAGGCTGTAATGTCGGGTATGCATTTGTGAACTTCATTGCCGTCGGGGACCTCATGCGGTTTGCGAAGACTGCATTGGGTGAAAAGTGGTAAGTCAGACGTTATCGATGTTCCAATATGGGTTCATAATCACGTTCCAGGAACATGTACTCCAGTGAGAAAGTGCTCCAAATGAGTTACGCCAACTATCAGTAGGTTTTGCACAACAAATTATTTGACGTCGCTAAAATGGGCGTGACCGCTGACAGGGGAAAAGAAGCACTTGTGGAGAAATTCAAGAACTCCTGCATTATGGACGAGCGTGAGGAGTGGCGTCCAAAGATATTCTTCTCCGAACCCGGACCGAAGCAAGGGCTCCCAGAGGAATTCCCCAAGCCCACGCACATGCGCAGAAAAGAACGCAGTTCGTACAACCGCGGGGCGTTGTTCGTGCCTGGCATCACTGGTGCATCGGGGTACCACAAAACGTTTCTGAACGCTTCACCCACCCAACGCGGTGTGCGTTCCTCAGTGGCGTTACAGGGGGACCAACGACAGTCACGGAAACTCAGCTATCCTACTTTGGCCCATAACGAAACTGATGTCTAATGAGGCGTCCCCTTGGAGCTTGGTTGATTAACGCAGTACAGCCACTTCCACATTACATGTGGGATTTCGACGGTTCCATCTGTTTTCTGCCATCAGATACGCCGCTTCATCTGCTCGCTCCTCCCATATACGTACTCAATTATCTTATACTTAAAGCTATCGGACACCAACCGTACCCCAGGCTCCAAGTTACCCGCTTTCTCGCGCATGTGTTCCGTCCCCTTCCCAACTGAGATCCGCTTGTTTTATTCGGCCGCATGAAGCAATGTATTTCTTAGATCGAAGTTATCCTCAACGACCTTTGCGACGAATACGTTTGTGACCCTCGCGTAAGAACATAGTGAATAAAGGTTCCGTCGGCTTGATTCGCGAATGATCCGCAACTGTAAACCTTCGTATGGAGGAAAAAAAACATTCGGAGATGGAACGAACATCGACTCCGACGCAAACGACAAGTGAGAGTACCCGTCGGAGCATGAAGCGGGAGGGATTGAATGTGTTGCAGGCGAGTCGCAAGGATTAACCTTCGTGAGATGGGATCGAGCTCCGCTTGCACAAGGGGCAGTTCCGAGCGTGTTTGTCACGAATTCTTCGTAGGCGAGCGAAGTGGTAGTTTGTGTGAGAGTGCGAGGTAGGTTAATAATCGTCCAGCTTATTCGGAGGGGTAAGCAAATGGAGCACTCGACTTGCTTCACCTGGGTACTTCGATTAATG
The DNA here is from genome assembly GCA_038089015.1 of Chalciporus aff. trinitensis. Lineage (NCBI taxonomy): Eukaryota > Fungi > Basidiomycota > Agaricomycetes > Boletales > Boletaceae > Chalciporus > Chalciporus aff. trinitensis. The sequence goes on from JBBPJZ010000162.1 coordinate 24,100, forward strand.
GTCGAATGCTGGGAAGAAAGCCAGCATATCGTCGAGGCCGGGCCATGGAACTTGAATCTGTCATGGTCGACTAGTACAAAACAGCTCATGGCCCGGCTATTAGCGAGTCGTTTGCAGCCAGAAGTGTCTTTCCAAAAAGGGTAATCAATAGAGGTGGCCTCCGTTGTTCCGATTGCGTAGTACTTACCGCCGCCACTACTGACTCAAGCCCAGGAGCGAGCAAGCGCTGTACACCCACCTCGTTGGACTCTGCGTTGTTAGCCAGCATGGACGCATCAGCACCCAAAGTTGAAGAAGAAAAAGCTCGTCATTCAAGACGTGTAAAGCTCAAGGAATTGAACCTTTCCCTCGACACCCCAGGTCTGTTACCACAATGGTCTCGGATTCTTCGACCACGTCTCATGTCACTCATAGAATCCTCAAAGCTTGATTCCTCCCTCAAGCGTCATACCGCACTCATCAAGCGCATGCGTCAGTCAATCGGCGCAGATAACCGCGACCAGATCATCAAAGACATCGACTCTCTTACACTCGAGAAATACATCGACGAGATAGCGGGTGCTGCACTGGAAGGCATTGGACGTTACAGAACAGAGAAGGATGTTTGGGCTGCGGTGGAGGTAAGAAGCGCCAGGCGAGTGCGTGCTGCCACCGACAGTTCACTGATGCATTCCTAGACAATATGCACTCTCCACAGGCGATTCCCAACATCGTTTACCCCCGCTTTCGTGAACCTGTTGTCCTCTGCAATCGCCGCTCCATCCAGAGCAGCGCTCTCTGCTCTTCCGCCCGATCAGCGTGAGAAGGAAGACGCTGCGAGGGTCACTCGCCAGCGACCAGTTCTTCGAGTGTGTTCCGAGCTTGCTCTTGTTGGCGTCATCAGAGATGCTCCAGCCAGGAGTGGCGGAGAATGGATCATGAAGGTTATCAGAGAATTGGTCAGCAATACCCTCCATGACAAGTGGGCTGGGACTGACGTTTCCTTAGCTGTCGAACGACCCTACTCTATCCTCGCTGCCGCTCCTCTCGACATTCTTAAAGTCGTACGCTCGCCCATATCTCGGATTGATGCCCCCACAGCCTAAGCAGATACCGAGCGACTCTGAACCTGGCACATTGTCCTCTGCCACGAGCGAAATGCAAGGTGCCTTCCCCCTTCTTCTAAGCGAAGAAGAAGAACTTGTGGAACCCGAGATACGAGATCGGTTCAAACGTATGTGCGAGGGCTACTTTGATAACGTGGCCAAGAAACTCGGCATCGAGCACAAGGTACGCCAACTTCTCTATCGGAATCTATCCGTGCCTAGATTCGGTCATAGCGCCTCCAAGATCAAGACCGCCGAAATCACGAAGCATACATTCGCTCAGGCGAGATATTCGAAGACAGGCAACAGGCATACGAAAGAATGACAAAGGGATACGAGAAACTTCTTGCAAACTGTCAAACGTATGCGCCAGTCCCCGCGTTCTACTTCCAATTAACACTCGAGTTCCAGTCTTTCCGAATTGCTCTACCTTCCTATGCCGTCACTACCAACCGCCTCACAGAAGTCGGATTCTATTCAGATCGGATCTAGTGCTGGTGGAATTCTTTCGGAAGATTCGGAAGATAATATGTATGCGTCTGGTGGCAAGTGGGAGGATGAAGAAGAACGAAAATTCTTTGAGGATATTCAAGACTTGAAGGATTTTGTGCCGAAGAGTGTTCTAGGTATCGAAGAATCTGAAGAGAGAGGTGACAAGGCGGCCAACGAAGAGAAAGAGAAGGCCGAAAAGGAAAAGGCCGAAGCGGAGGCGAAGAAGTTAGAACAGGAGCTGGAGGGGCTCAAAGCAAACGGGGAGGTGCATGCCAACGGGTTCTCACATCCTGGGGATCAATCAGAGAGCATGGATGAGGAAGAAGGGTAAGTTCGGCATCACTTCATAGATGAACCTGCGATGATACCCCAAATTATTCAGCGCAATGACACCCACACCTACTTCTCCCAAACCGTCGAGCCCCACATCATCTCCGCAACTCGCACCTCAGGGACCATCGCAGCTTCTCACTGCACTTCTCGCTCGCCTCCCGGACGCCACAAATCGAGCCATGATTGATCAAGCTGCGGTTGATTTCGCATTCCTCAACTCCAAAGCCGCCAGAAAGAGGCTCACTAAAGTGGGTTTCGGTCAACTTCTCTTTGCGCAGCTGACGGATCAGTGTGTTAGTTCTTGACCACCGTTCCGAAGAACAGGACCGACCTGCTACCTCACTATGCTCGACTCGTCGCAACCTTGAATAAGTATATGCCAGACATAGGATCGGAGCTTGTTGCCTCCGTGAGTTGTTTCTTCTCGCCGCAATTCGTGCGCATAAATTAATTAGCCTCTCTAGCTGGACGAAGAGTTTCGATATCTACAAAGGAAGAAGAATGTGGTAAAAGAGCTTACCGAAACACGAATCAAAGTGTGTCTCTATTCGACATGGAGCATCCACTTTTTCTTACGCTTCTCGATAGAACATCAGCTTTCTGTCAAACTTGACCAAGTTCCGCGTCGTACCGTCACACTTGATTTTACACATATTCAAAGTCTGTCTTGACGATTTTTCGGGAACGAACGTGGAAAATATCGCTCTTTTGCTTGAAGGATGTGGACGCTTCCTTCTGCGAAGCGAGGATACCAGAGAGAGATTTGGCACTATGGTACGGCCCACTGTCTGGTGACGATTCGGCAAGCTTACGGCTCAGTAGCTCGAGCTTATGAGACGCAAGCAAAGCATGCAGCATTTCGATCAGAGACAAATCCTGCTCCTCGAGAATGCATATTACCAGGTTTGACCGAACAGCTAATGTAGAGGACAACACTAACTACCCACGCTTATCCACGTAGTGCAACCCACCCGAACGTGCGCCGCGTGTGGAAAAGGAGCGGACCCCGATCGAGCTTTTCATCCGACACCTCATATATGACGTTCTTGCTAAGAAAACCATCGACAAAGTGCTCAAACTCATTCGGAAGCTCGACTGGGAGGACCCACTGGTTCAGCGCTCTCTACACAAGATTTTTACGAAACCGTGGAAGATCAAATACAGCAACATCAGCCTTCTCGCGATGTTAACATACGATCTGCAGCGTTATCATCCTGGTTTTGCTATATCTGTTGTCGATCAAGTCCTGGAAGATATACGGCGGGGGGTTGAGCAAAATATCTACAAGATGAACCAGCAACGGATAGCAGCGATGAAATATCTTGGAGAATTATACATCTACCGTCTGGTCGGTTCTAGCTTGGTGTTCGACATGCTCTGGTTGCTGGTGACGTTTGGACATCGTCAGTCCTATTCTCTTACCGCTGTACTCCGTGCTTAAGTTCATTTCACAGCTGATGGCCAGCCGTTGCCGCGCCAACCATGCACCGTTGACATGCCAGATGATTATTTCAGGATCCGCTTGGTTTGCGTTATGCTAGACACGGTTGGAATGTGTTTCGACAGGGGCAGCCAGAAGAGGAAGCTAGACAACTTTTTGGTGTTTTTCCATGTGGGTGGTTTTATCCTGCGGCTCGCGGAAGCACTAAACCTGTCTCAGTACTACGTCTTGTGCAAGAACGAACTCCCTATGGAGGTGGATTTCATGTTGTCGGATTCCCTCGATGTAAATGATTTTTCGGCTTGCGAAACTATAACCTTACCATTGTCCAGGCCATTCGACCCAAGCTCACCATGCCAAAGTCAATCGAGGAAGCTGCTATGGCAGTTGATGAAATGTTCAACACCGCCAAGCAAAATGCTGGATGTGAGTAGCCCTTGCAATTTTATTTCTGAGCTGACCATCCCGCGTCTAGTGGCCCTTGAGGGTGATAGTGGCGATGATAGTGAGGAAGATGGACAACGACCCCAACAAGATGAAGAAGAAGACGAGGACGCAGGTGGCCAGGAGACTGCTGTAAGTTAACCCATTCCTTTGCGCAAGGACAACTTGAAGACAAGACATACCATAGAGCGAAGATCGCGCTCCTTCGCCAGAACCTGTTGTAGTGCTTTCTGCACAAGAATACATTGGCCCCTCAGAGGAAGCTGATGCAGAATTCGTAAAGGAGCTGGCCAAAATCATCACGGAATCTTCAGCTGAGTCGCGAAAGATTGACAAGAAGGCGGCTTGGTGGGATTCTGCTGTGCTCGCTCCTGGTGCTCGAAAGAAGCGCAGCGATGAGAACGAGAACGAGGCTGACGCAGAAGGCACAATGAATGGTGAATCTGTCATGAACTTCACGATCATCACGAAGAAGGGAAACAAACAACAAGTATGTCAGGCAATGCTCATTTCGACAACTTTTGCTGAACAGTTATGTAGACGCGACACTTGCCTGTCCCTGCCGAGTCAGCCCTGGCTGTACACACTCGTTCGGCGCAGCTTCAGGATAAAGTAGAACAGCAGCACCTGAAGCGCTTGGTTTTGAATTATGAGCAGAATCAAGAGGCTGAGGAGCTGAAAGGTATGTCGCTGAGTCTGACGGCCTGACAGGATGCTAACACCCTGTACAACAGCCCTTGAAAACCGAAGCCGCACTGGTGCGATCAAGATCCGCTTAGTTGGATGACAAGGCGTGACCATCCCACTGGTCGCCCATTCAAGCGTAAATCAGCTCACCGCCTCAACAGCGGCTTGTCGCTCCATGCCGGTAGTCGCGAGCATCTGCATCGCGGCTTTGCACCCGGCCTAGACCCACCCTCATCACGATCGTAGCAGGGCGTGCTCCGCCCCAGACATCCCATACCAGTTGGTTTCGAAACCCACTTCACGACCCTCATGTACCTCAACGATCACGAATCATCTATACACCGGCCTTGTAGTCACAGGTCAACCGCAGTGATGTTGGACTGAGTACTACGAATTTAGCACCTGTTTGCAATACCTATGTGACTTGAGGCATCGGATTAACCTCGCTAAAAGCTGATAAAAGGGCCAGAGACCTTGACTTTGGTGAACATCCACATACCACCAGTTTGGGTGGGTTTGAATACTCAGGCAACTCGCGGTACTTAGGGAGTTTATGCAATTTGTGAAGTTTGAGTGCAATGTGCCTGAAGACGCCCGAGTCACTCAAGTCTAGATGCATTAGCCACAGCACTCGGAATATATTATTTCACTTTCGATTTATCGCGTCTCTGGCAAAAAGTCCGGGCAAGCCTTGGCTGATCCAAACTCCTTTACCTCCAGAACATCGATATCGTCGTGTCCCAACCGTCCAAGTTCATGCAAGATTCTGACGACACCTACTTCTTGGACGATCTAGTGCTTGATGACCAGACACTCGCTGTACTCGACGAAGAAGAATCGAAATTCAGGCGTAACACCGACAGCCAGGCTCAAGACGACGCTGGACCCCCTGCCAAGCGTCAAAAGACAACGACAACATGGCAGCCGCAACCCGTTCGCAAAACACTCCCGCGCTCACAGACATTGGATGACTTGGATGACCTTCCAGACGTCTCCGTTCGGCAGGATGGTACATACAATATCCAAGATAAGCAGAGACCCCCTGCATCCACCAGTCGAGCAGTGATTGCTCAAAGACCGCCAGCACCGCAGCCACAGCCGGTGTCAAGGCCCACGGGGGCTGCTCCCACATCTCGAGGTTCTGCACCTCCGATACGCAGTGCTTCCGTGTCAGTTCCTGTAAGACCAGCTCAGCTTCAAACGCGTCCGCCTCCTTCGCGTGGGGCACGCGTCGCCCCATCACCTGCTCCATCACAACTGTTATCCCGGACGCAATCACCCTCTCTGTCACAAGGAGTTCCTCGGAGTCAACCAAGGCCACCTCCACACCCTCAACCGCCTCGGCCACCACAGCAGGTGGCGAGTGCTTCATCTACGACGGCCAGTAACACCTATGTTGCAGAATTACTTCGACAGATAGACGAGGTGTGGTCTTTGTGTCATGACTGGGATCGCGGATTATTTAAGCTAACTTCCTAGCTTCGAAAAGAGAAGGACGCGAAACAGGCGGAGATGGAGTCCATTCTCGATGCGAAGTTTATCAAAGAAGGTGAAGTGACTAATCTCAGAAAACAAATAGACAAGGTGCACGAAAACGCTCGTCTATGCTGAAGTCCATCCTGCTGAGCGTCGGGTTTGATGTAGACAGCCCAAGACCACTCCGCTCAGATCGCAAAACTCAAGACGGCTAAAGAAGAGTCTGACGCAAAGCATCTTGTACTGCAGAAGCAGTACGAAGTAGAGAAAGAACGACTGAAAACAGAATTGATGTTCAGAGTAAGAATTGTCTATGACATTGCATGGACTGATCAAATGTTCCTCAGCGCCATGAGATAGAGACGTCGACACGAAAGCCACCCAAGAGCGGCCCACCACAAGGAACGCAACCAGCGCCCTCACAGATGCAGAGATGGCCTCGAAGTAATGGCGCAGGTCCTTCCCGCATACTTCCGGAGACCTCTCATCTCCCCCGCTTTGGTGCCGTATCAGACTTGGAAAAACCAAAGAGAAACACCACTGTGGAAACCAGAGCTCTTCCGTCTGGATTTCAGACAGGCCCTCCGCGTTCACAAACTGTTGCGAGACGCAAAGGGAAAGAAAGATCCTCATTCCCTGCACTTGTGAGTGATGCAGAGTTGCAGATGAATGAAGCTAAACATGTTCCAGGAGCATGCATCCTTTCAGATGCCCAGCGCTGTTTCCCCATTTCAGGGATCAACTAGTCAAATCCCCGAGCCTGATATATTTGCTGATCAGATGGATGACGGTGGTACCATTGACAACTTTATCTCCCATGCTGATATTGGAAATAATGAAGTGGTTCCAATGGACGATCCCAATCCTGTCGCTACTCCTAGGGTTGAGGTTAATGTTGCCGTCACTCTTTCGAGTCGGAATGTGGTCGTTCGTGTATTTGCTCGTCGTGTATGCTTGGGCTGATGTTTGACAGCTCCATGATATCATACTGGCACATGTACTGCAAGGATCAAAGACCCCTACACTGCAGCTACTCGTGCATGCATCCATCGCAGATACGCAACAACTTCAATCTTATGGTGCTGCCCTTATGCGATTATTTGACATCCTTGGGCGTATTTCTAATCATCCTGACGACAACATGGCCGGGTCTATCTGCTCTGCTCTTTGTGAAATCGCTGGAATATTGACAAGCAATAACTTGGTTCGTGTGTTCACTAGTTATCTCTGGGCATTCTTCACTGAGTGCTCATAGATCACCCAACTAACAGCCCTTCTGAACTTACTTGCCAACCTTTCATATATGCTACCATCATTCCATACCATCCTGCTACCGCAGCACGACGAGCAGGAAGAGGCGCCGCAATTGCTAGGTGTACTATGTTTGATCCTTCAACACCAGCTCCAGTCGCTCAACGCTAAAAATGAAAACCAATTCCCCGAGCTTTCAGCTCTCGGGAGAGAAACGTTGGCTCTTTTGGATGCACTTGTCTGGCGAATTCCCGACGACCTAGAGGATAGGTGGGTTCACTACCACGAGTCTTGCGTTATTGCCAACTATCAGTTTAGCCTGAACACTTCCTCGATCGAGCCTTCGTTGTTCATAACGCTGTTACAACACGATCGTCCAATATGGTTCCTCATAGAGAGCATGCGGGTGCTCCTTTGGTTGTCAACGAGTATGGTCTACACATCTTTTATGGTCTTCTGATGAACACCATTGCAGGACGGAGCCTATCTCATTCACTACTCTCATATCTTGACAACGAGCAGCTGGGAAACAACAATGGGCCTGCTGATCTTGCGCCCCCTCCGCTTATTGCCCGAGCGTGCTCGCTGCTCACTGATCCCGATCGCAAAGGACCAGAGGTACCCCTTTTTCTCCCTTTGCCGATCTTCATCTGACCAACATTCACAGGCAGATGAGCTCAGGAATCTCATCCTGAT